>PVJI01006226.1:0-88525 GCA_004026765.1 Micronycteris hirsuta | reverse complement strand
CCCCCTTAGTTCTGTCCATGTGTCCTCTACAGTGATTCCTGAAAACCCTTCTCCCCATTGCCCCCCCCCACTATTGTTAGACTGTTCTTAATTTCAATGTCTCTGGTTATGTTTTGCTTGCTTTCTGTTTTTGATGTTTATGATCCAGTTAAAGGTGAGATAATATGGTATTTATCCCTCACGGCCTGGCTTACTTCACTTAGCAAATTCCTCTCCAGTTCCATCCATGCTGTTGCAAAGGGTATAAGCTCCTTCTTCCTTTCTGCTGCGTAGAATTCCATTGTGTAAATGTACCATAGTTTCTTGAACCACTCATTTGTAGATGGGCATTTAGGTTGTTTCCAGCACCTGGCTATTGTGAATTGTGCTGCTATGAACATTGAAGTGCATAGGTCCTTTTGAATTGTTTTTTTAGGGTTTTTAGGGTATAATCCCAGTAGTGGAATTGCTGAGTAGAAAGGCAATTCCATTTTCATTTCTCTGAGGAAGTTCCATACTATTTTCCACAATGGCTGCACCAGTCTGCATTCCCAACAACAGTGCAGTAGGGTTCCCTTTTCTCCACATCCCCTCCAACAGTTATCTGTTGCTTTGTTGATGATGGCCATTCTGACTGGTGTGAGGTGGTATCTCATTGTGGTTTTAATTTCCATCTCTCTGATGACTAATGATGTTGAGCATCTTTTCATATGATTCTGGGCCCTCTGTATGTCCTCTTTCGAGAAGTGTCTGTTCATGTCTTTTGCCCATTTTTTAATTGGGTTTTTTGTCTTCCTGGAGTGGAGTCGTATGAGTTCTTTATATATTTTGGAGATCAGACCCTTGTCTGACGTATCATTGGCAAATATGTTTTCCCATATGGTTGGTTCTCTTTCTATTTTAATACTGTTTTCTTTAGCCCCACATAACCTCTTTATTTTGATAAGGTCCCATGTGTTTATTCTTTCCTTTACGTCCCTGGCTCTAGGGGACATATCATTGAGGATGTTGCTGCATGGAATGTCTGAGATTTTCCTACCAATGGTTTCCTCTAGAACTTTTATGGTTTCACAAGTTACATTTAAGTCTTTTATCCACCTTGAATTTATTTTTGTGTATGGTGTAAGTCGGTGCTCGAGTTTAATTTTTTTGCAGGTAGCCAAAATCCAGATTTCCCAACACCATTTGTTGAAGAGGCTATTTTTATTCCATTTTATGTTTCTGCCCCCTTTGTCGAAGATTAATTGCCCGTAGAGACTTGGGTTTATTTCTGGGCTCTCTATTCTGTTCCATTGGTCTATCTGTCTCTTTTTATGCCAGTAACAAGCTGTTTTGCTTACAGTGGCCTTGTAATACAATTTGATATCAGGAATTGTGATCCCTCCTACTTAGCTCTTATTTCTCAAAATGCAGCTGATATTCAAGGTCATTTATGGTTCCATATAAATTTTTGAAGTGTTTGTTCTATATCCGTGAAATATGCCATTGGTACTTTGATAGGGATTGCATTGAATCTATAAATTGCTTTGGGGAGTATGGACATTTTGATGATGTTGATTCTTTCAATCCATAAGCATGGTATATGTTTCTATTTGTTTGTGTCTTCCATGATTTCTTTCTTCAGTGTTGTGTAGTTTTCTGAGTACAGGTCTTTTACCTCCTTGATTAGGTTTATTCCCAGGTATTTTTTTTGTTGTTGTTGCTATATCAAATGGGATTTTTTTCCTGATTTCTGTTTCTGCTGTTTCACTGTTTGTATACAAAAGTGCCTTTGATTTCTGGATATTGACTTTATATCTTGCTGTTTTACCAAATTCAATTATTAGATCGAGTAGTTTTTTGGCGGAGTCTATAGGATTTTCTAAGTATAGTATCATGTCGTCTGCAAACAATGACAGTTTTGTTTCCTCCTTTCCAATTTGGATGCCTTTTATTTCCTTTTCTTGTCTGATTGCTGTGGCCAAAACTTCCAGAACTATGTTGAATAGAAGTGGTGATAGTGGACAACTTTGTCTTGTTCCTGATCTTAGTGGGAAAGATTTTAGTTTTTGTCCATTGAGTATAATGTTGGCTGTAGGTTTCTCATATATGGCCTTTATTATGTTGAGGAATGCTCCCTCTATTCCCACTTTGCTAAATGTTTTTATCATAAATGGATGCTGTACCTTATCAAATACTCTTTCTGCATCTATTGATATGATCATGTGATTTTTGTCTTTGCTTTTGTTTATGTGATGTATTATGTTTATTGTTTTGAGAATGTTGTACCATCCTTGCATCCCTGGGATGAAACCCACTTAGTCATGATGAATGATCTTTTTAATGTATTGCTGGATGCGGTTTGCTAATATTTTGTTGAGGATTTTAGCGTCAATGTTCATCAGTGATATTGGCCTGACATTTTCTTTCGTTGTTGTGTCTTTTTCTGGTTTTGGGATTAGGATGATTCTGGCTTCATAAAAAGAGTTTGGGAGTCTTCCATCATTTTGGATTTTTTGGAATAGTCTTTGAAGGATAGGTGTTCGTTCTTCCTTAAATGCTTTGTAGAATTTTCCTGTGAAACCATCTGGTCCAGGGCTTTTGTGTGTTGGAAGTTTTTTGATTATTGCTTTAATTTAATCCACTGTTATTGTTCGGTTCAGGCTTTCTGTTTCTTCTTTATTGAGTTTTGGAAGATTATATTTTTCTAAAAATTTGTCCATTTCTCCTAGGTTTTCATATTTGTTAGCATAGAGTTCTTCATAGTAGTGACTTATAATCCTTTGTATTTCTGTGGCATCAGTTGTAATATCTCCTCTTTCATTTCTGATTGAGTTTATTTGGGCCCTCCCTCTTTTTTTCTTGATGAACCTGCTTAAAGGCTTATTGATTTTGTTTGTATTTTCAAAGAACCAACTCCTGGATTCACTGATCCTTAGAATTATTCTTTTAGTCTCTATGTCATTTAATTCTGATCTGATCTTGGTAATTTCCTTCCTTCTACTTGCTCTGGGTTGTCTTTGCTGTTGTTCCTCGAGTTCTTGTAGGCATAGGGTTAGGATGTTTGTGTAAACTGCTTCTATTTTTTTTTTTTTAGGTAGGCCTGTATTGCTATGACCTTCCCTCTCAGGACTGCCTTCGCTGTGTACCATAAGATTTGGGTTGTTGTCAGTTCATTTTCATTTGTTTCAAGGAACTTTTTTATTTCTTCCGTAATCTCGTCCTTGACCCATTCATTGTTTAACAGCATGCTATTCAGTCTCCATGATTTTGAGTGTTTTGGGTTTTTTTCCTTTGGGTTGGTTTCTAATTTCAGTCCCTTGGGTCAGAGAAAATACTTGGTATGATTTCAATTTTCTTGAATTTGTTGAGGCTTGTTTTGTGTCCTTTCGTGTGGTCTATTTTTGAAAATGTTCCATGTGCACTTGAAAAGAATGTGTATTTAGCTTTGGGGCAAAGGGCCCTGTATATATCAGTTAAGTCCATTTCTTCTAGGGCATTGTTCAATGCCACAATGTCTTTGCTGATATTTTGTTTGGAGAATCTGTCCATTTTTGACAGTGGAGTGTTGAAGTTGCCTACTATAATTGTGTTGCTATCCATGTCTTTCTTGAATTCCTCCAAGATTTTCTTTATGTATTTGGGTGTTCCTGTGTTGGGTGCATATATATTTACAATATTTATGTCTTGGTGGATTCTTCCCTTGAGTATTATAAAGTGTCCTTCTGGATCTCTCTTGATGGCCCTTTTTTGGAAGTCTATTTTGTCTGATATGAGTATTGCTACCTAGCTCTTTTTTCTTGTCCATTTGCTTGGAAAACTTGTTTCCAGCCCTTCACTTTCAGTCTGTGTAAGTCTTTTGTCCTGAGGTGGGTGTCTTGTAGGCAGCGTATGTGTGGGTCCTGCTTTCTTATCCATTCCGTTATTCTATGTCTTTTAATTGGAGCATTTAATCCATTTACATTTAAGGTTATTATTGATAGGTACTTATTCATTGCCATTTTTTTTGTACCTGTGTTCCTCACTCTCTCTCTTTCCCTTCCTTTCCTTAAATCAGTCCCTTTAGCATCTCTTGCAGAGCTGGTTTGGTGGAAGTGTAATCTTTTAGACTTCCTTTGTCTGGGAAGCTCCTTCTTTGGCCATCTATCTTGATTGTGAGCCTTGCTGGGTACAGTAGTCTTGGTTGCAGGCCTCTAGTTCTAATTACTTGGAATATTTCTTGCCATTCCCTTCTGGCTTGGAGTGTTTCCATTGAGAAGTCAGCTGCTAACCTTATTGGGGTTCCCTTGTATGTTACTTCCTGCTTCTGCCTCGCTCTCTTTAAGATTCTCTCTTTGTCTTGGAAATTTGCCATTTTAATGATGATGTGTCTTGAAGTGGGCCTGTTAGTGTTCCTTTTGAATGGGGCTCTCTGTATTTCCTGGGTTTGTGTGGCTTTTTTTCTCATCAGATTAGGGAATTTTTCCACCATTATTTTTTTGAACAGGTTTTCCATCCCTTGCTGCTCTTCCTCTCCTTCTGGTATCCCTATTATACAAATATTACATTTCATGTTGTCCTGCATTTCTCTTAATACCTCTTCATTCTTTCTGATCCTCTTTTCCTGTTCTTGCTTTTTTGGGGTGCTTTTTTCAACCTTGTCCTCCACCTCGCTGATCTGATCCTCTTCCTCATCGAGCCTGCTTTTGATTCCTTCTATTGTGTTCTTCCGTTCATATATTGTATTCTTCATTTCCTTTTGGTCCTTGTGAATAGTTTCTATTTCCTTTTTCATGTTGACGTAGTTTGCAGGGAGATCATTACAGTTTCCTTGTAGTTTCTGGTAATTTTCCGTGAGTTCATCAAGCTTCTTGAGTTTTTTGAGCTTCCTGATGACATATGCTTTGAACTCAATATCTGATAGTTGGCTTGCCTCTGTTTCATTTATCATTCTTTCTGGGGCTTCCTCCTTTCCTTTCATTTGGGGATTGTTTCTTTGTCTTCCTATTGTTTGTGGGATTCTTCTTGCTAGCCTCTGATTCTTAAATTGATCTGTCAAGTTCTCTGGAGCAGCAATGTCAATTTTGTGTCCCTGTCTCTGTTTTTTTTTTTTTTTTTTAGGCTGGCTCTTGTCTTAGACCCACTCTATTCTCTTCACAATTCCAGGTTTCAGTGTATCACCTGTGGATAAAGAAGAGAAGGGAAGGGAGAAAAAGAAGTGATAAAAAATAAAGGAAAAATATAAAGTAAAATAAAATAAAAAGAAATAAAGAATAAAAAAAAGAGGAGATAACTAGGAATACTAAATGAAGGGGTGTTAGAAGGAATTAAAAAATTTATAGAAGGACAGATAGGAAAAAGGGTGAGGGAAAACCAACAAAGAAACAAACAGAAAACAAAAACAAAGAAACAAAACAAAACAATAAAAAAAAAACCTTCTGTTGGCTGGCTTTAAAAGTGTCCAGTGAGGCCTGCTCCTCTGGTCCTTCTGTCTGCGACAGGCTGGGAAGATATCAGGTTTCTTTTTCTTTCTTCCTTCCTGAGCTGCACACTTAGCTGCTTTCCTGCTTTCAGCCCAGTTGCTAGGAATTCGCAGCACCCCTCCTGGGTTGCCTGGCCTCCACACTGAGTCAGGAGTCCACAAGGTCTGTGGCTTCCCTCGATGGGGCTGGATGGGGCTCTCCTGTCCATCTCCCATGGAGGCAGTCTGCACCACAGGTCTCAGATCACAGGTGCTGGGCTGTGTCTCGGTCCCTCCAGGAGTGAGCTCCGCGCCCCTGAATTCGCAGACCGCTTCTGTCTCTGGACTCGGCTCCCATGAGCCCCCAGCCTGGGCACCCAGTCGCACACTAACCCGAGCCACACTTGACTGGCTTCGCAGGGTGCGCACCCGGTCCCAGAGCTCCAGGCCTCAGGTCTCCGGTTCAGTTCAATCTCCAATTCCTCCCGCTGGGATCACCTGCCTCTTCAGACCAGTCCCCACGTACGCACCGACCTCCGGCCTGCTGGGGATCAAGCCTCTCCCAACAGACGCTCCCGCCTGTTTTGGCTACTCACACACCCCAATCCATCTCCCTCCCCAGGCACCTGCAATAGATCAGGCAGCTTCCACGGCTGGATCCGCCATCTTCCCAGCTCCCCGCTGGGCCCGAGGGACCCCTTTGCTCCAAAGCAGACTCTCTACTGTTTGATCTTTCAACTGTGTGCAATCTCGGTCGTCAATCTTCCCACACACTGGAATACAGCTGGGCGATCGCTCTGCTCCTCAGAAAATTGGCCAGATATCCCACCAGTGGGCAGGAGGAAGCCGACTCCGCTCCCTCCTACTCCACTGCCATCTTCCCTCTTCCCGGAACTCCCTTTTGACCCAGCAATACCACTGTTGGGATTATAGCCTAGGGATCCCGAGACACCGATTCAAAAGAACCTATGCACCCCAATGTGAATAACAGCACAGTTCACAATAGCCAAGTGCTGGAAGCAAACTAAGTGCCCATCAGTAAATGAGTGGATCAAAAGTATGGTAGTTTTACACAATGGAATACTACCCAGCAGAAAGAAAGGAGCTCCTATCCTTTGTGACAGCATGGATGGATCTGCAGAGCATTAGCCTAAGTGAATCAAGCCGATCCGTGGAAAAGAAATACCATATGACCTCACGTATAAGTGGATCCTAATCAACAAAACAAACAAGCAAGCAACATACGACCAGAGATATTGAAATAAAGAACAATCTGCCAGTAATCAGAGGAGGGAGAGAGATAATAAGGGATAATGGGGCATCAAGGAACATGTTTGTGGGACACATGGACAAAGACAAAGGGTTATATGCTTGAGGGTGGAAAGTGGGGATTTGGGTGCAGGGGAGTGTGGTGGGGTGAAAATGGAGACAAATGTACTTGAACAACAATAAAAAATAATAAAATTAAAAAATTAAAATAAATAAATAATATATTTATTAGATACAATACCTGAAGTTCTCCATGGAATGGGCATTTATAGGTGGGAGCTTTTTATATAATGGGTTATTGAAAAAGTAAACAGGAAGTAAGAAGTATAGTTTCCCTCTTAGAGACACAGATCATATTCTACTTTCTGTGACAAACCACCTTTCAGACTGCCATAATATGAGAAGCCAGGTGCACTTGTGCAGGTTGAAGCCTGTGGATTGTTGGGCACTTTTAAATGACCTACAGGTGATAAAGCATTTTGGAGTCAGAGAAAGGCAAACTAGAAAATCAGCTTTTGCCAGAGTGAAAGAAAGCTGGGCGTATATTTTGGGAAATGTGTATTATTACAGTTGCAAGGATAAAATGGTTCTTGAGAAAAGAAACAACTCCCACAAAATATCCATGGCAACATGGTAATAAAGCAAAGTGTCTCAAATATGGAAATCTGCTCTGCCCAGGTGATGCCGAAACCACACTGCCATTGAATATTATGTTTAAGGGTAGATTTCTTGCAATCATGTTAAGATATTAAAAAATTCAGTAATGATAAGTACTGCATAAAGTTATTATCATGGTCACACAAGCATGTAAAACTTTTATCACACACTGTCATTCCCACTAGAGAGACAGCATTATGATGCAGTACTTTCTCCTATAATAAGCTTAGAGATGATGCCTGTGTGGTCAGTCCTCGGTAGTAACATGCATGAAATAGGCCTTCAGGTGAGTAGGCTTGCAGTTCTGGTTTCCTGATTTTTTGGTTTAACTTCTCTCCCATATTGTGGCCTACATTTTTAGCCACCAACATGATGTGTCACAATAATGAACTGGAAAGTGATGCAGAGAAACCAGTTTTAATGTTCTGCTCCAAGCTATGTCCAGCACACTGCTGGATCTGGGCACACTATTGCAAAACAAAGTCTTCTCACTGTATGTGGGATCCACAAGAGAAGTGCCATGTTGGATTAGAGATAACATCAGTACGCAAATAATATAAAAGATTTCAACAGGTTATTCAGGCACAAGAAATGGAGGTAGTTATGAAAACCCATAGCCTATATACTTTCTCAGGGAAGACAAAGAGTGGGATGTTTTTATAGTCACTAGTTTTTTTTAAGATTTTATTTATTTATTTTTAGAGAGAGGAGAAGGGAGGAGAAAGAGGGAGAGAAACATCAACGTGTGGTTGCCCCTCACATAGCCCCCTATTAGGGACCAGGCCCACAACCCAGGAATGTGCCCTGACTAGGAATTGAACCGGTGACCCCTCACATTGCACTGTGGTACTCAGTCCACTGGACTATGTCAGCCAGAGCCATAGTCGCTAGTTTCAAATCAGACACTTTCAGAAATACAGATGAGGCTTTGAGTCTCAGCCTTGCCACTCATCAACTATGTGACTTTCAGCATGCTACTTAAGCACTCTAATGCCTAGTATCCACTTTGGTGAAATAAAGTAATAATTCTTTACCTTCAAAAAGTTGATCGAAAGTTACTAAATTAAATGGAGGCTTTTGTTTTAAAAATACAGTAAGTTTTCTTAAAGCATGTGATTTTTATTTAAGCATGAAATAGGTTTAACATTGTTATTTTAAATGAAGAGATGAATACATTTAAAAGTGCATAGCATTCCTAGGTATTTTATTTTATTTTCTTTATTGATATAGTAAATGGGAACTTTTTCTTTGTGTCTCTTTCTGATAGTCCATTGTTGGTGTACAAAAAAGCCATCGATTTCTAAAATATTCATAGATTAGAAAAATTAACATCATTAAAATGTCCATACTACTCAAAGCAATCTATAGACTTATTAAAATACAATCACATACTTGATGGATCAAGAAAAAATATTCCAAAAATTTCTATGGAGCCATAAAAAGACCATGAATAGTCTTAACAATCTTGAGAAAGAACATAATAGGAGGGATCACAATAACTGACATCAAACTATATTACAAGGCCACAACACATCCTAGTACTGGCATAATAACAAACACATATATCAATGGGACAGAATAGAAAGCCCAGAAATGAACTCATGTCTTTATGGCCACTTAATACACGAGCATATAATGAAGTTAAGATAGTCGCTTCAATAAATGATGTTGGGAGAACTGGATTGGTAAGTGCAAACAAGGAAACTAGACCGGAAGCTTACACCATATACCAGAATAAATTCAAAATGCATAAGATACTTACTATAAGTCAGGATACCATAAAATCCTAGCAGAAAACACAGGCAGTAAAACTTCAGATATCTCACACAGCAATATTTTTGCTGATATATTTCCTAGACAAGGGAAATAAGGAAAGAATAAACAAATGGGACTAAATCATATTAAAAAGTTTGTGCATAACCCTGGCTGTTGTTGCTCTGTGGGTTGAGTGCTGGACTGTGAAGCAAAGGGTCTCCAGTTCGAATCCCAGGCAGGGCACATGCCTGGGTTGTGGGCCAGGTCCCCAGTGTGGGGCAAGCAAGAGGCAACCACACATTGATGTTTCTCTCCCTCTCTTTCTCCCTCCCTTTTACTCTCTCTAAAAATAAATAAATAAAATCTTTTTTTAAAAGTTTGTGCATGTCTAAAGAAAATATCAACAAAATGGAAAGGGAACCAAACATATTGGAAAACAGCTGCCAATCATACCTCAGACAGGGTTTTGATGTACAAAATATAAAGAACTCACATTACTCCACACCAAGAAGACAAACTATCCAATTAAGCAATTGAAAAAGAATCAAATAGACAATTCTCCAAGGAGAACATACAGAGAACCCATAGGCAGATGAATGAATGCTCAACGACACTATCCAACAGAGAGGTGCAAATTAAAACCACAAAGAGATATCACCTCACACACCCCCAAAATGGCTGTCATTAACAAATCAACAAACAACAAGTGCTGGCAAGGTTGTGGAGAAAAGGGAATCCTAGTGCATTGTTGGTAGAAATGCAGGCTGGTAAAGCCACTGTGGAAAACAGTACGGAATTTCCTCACAAAACTGAAATTGGAACTGCCTTTTTACCCAGCAATTCCACTGCTAAGATTATATCATAAGAACCATGAAACACCAATCCAAAAGAACCTATGCACCGGATTTTCATAGCAGCACAACTTACAATAGCCAAGTGTTAAAAGCAACCTAAATGCCTATCAGTAAATGAGTGGATCAAAAAACTATGGTACATTTACCCAATGGAATATTATGCAAAAGAAAGAAAGAAGGAGCTCCTACCTTTTGTGACAGCATGGATGAATCTGGAGAGCATTATGCTAAGTGAAAGAAGCCAGGCAGTGAAAGAAAAATATTATATGATCTCACCTATATGTGGAACCTAATTAAAAAAAATAAGCAAGCACAATACAACCAGTCATTGAAATAAAGAACAAACTGACAGTAACCAGAGGGGCGGTGGTAGGGGATAAGAGGGGGAGAAGAGTGAAAGGTTGTCAATGAACATGTATAAAGGACACATGGACAAAGCCAAAGTGGGGTAGGATTGAGAGTGGGAGGTGGGAATGGCCAGGGTTGGAGAAGTGGTGGGGGTAAAATGGAGACAACTGTACTTGAAGAACAATAAAAAAGAGAGAGAGAGAGAAAAGAATTGTTGATCAGTAAAGAAATACTAGGAAAATTCATTTAAAAAAACAAAAAATAACAAATCCACTAACATCTAGTGTAGGTGAGGATGTGGAGAAAAGGCAACCCTTATGCATTGTTAGTGGGAATGCTGATTGGTGTTGTCACTATGGAAAACAGCATGGAGGATTCTGAAAAAATTAAAAAAGAAACTGCCTTTTAACCCAGCAATCCCACTACTGGGAATACATTCTAAGAATCATGAAACACCAATTCAAAGGGATTTATGCATCAATGTGTTTATAGCAGAGCTATTTATGATAGCCAAGATTTGGAAACAGCCTAAGTGCCCATCACTAGGTGAGTGTATCAAAAAACTATGGTATAGCCCTGGTTGGTGTGGCTCAGTGGATTGAGCGCAGGCTGCGAACCAAAGGGCCGCCAGTTCGATTCCCAGTCTGGGCACATGCCTAGGTTGCAGTCTAGGGGCCACGTAAGAGGCAACCACACATTGATGGTTCTCTTCTTCTCTTTCTCCCTCCCTTCACTTCTGTCTAAAAATAAATAAATAAAAATCTTAAAAAAACAAAAACAAAAAACCACTATGGTATATTTATACAATGGAATACCATGCAGCAGAAAAAATTAGGAATCCCTGCCTTTTTGAAAGAACATGGATGGAACTGGAAACTATTATGCTAAGTGAAATAAGTCGGTTGGTTAAAAATAAATATATAATCTCACTTATAAGATAATTCTAATGAATAAAATAAACTAATGATCAAAAAAGAACCAGAGACATGGAAATAAGGAATAGACTGACAGGTGTAAGTGCGAAGTGGGGCAGTGGGGACTGATTGAAAAAATATGAAAGGATAAATAACATACATGAAAGACCCATAGACATGTACAATGGTGTGGGGATTAACCATGGAAGTGTGGGGTAGGCGGGGTGGAGGGAGGTGAAGGGGAAAAACCAGGACATCTAAATAGCACAAACAATAAACCATCAAAAATGAGAAATAAATAAAATTTTAAAAAGTGCTTAGCATTTTTGTATAATTTTCAAATACTAGCAGACATAAGCCCTCTTAACAAAAGCTTTTTGGGGTCTTCAGAACAAATGTTTGAGAACAACTGTTCTTGTAGAATTCAGGAATGTGGCCATAAATCTGCACACAGCTTCATGAGCTGACTTTTAAAACATCGCATTCTCACCATTTACTTCCAAAAAGTCCAACACAGTAATGGGTCAGAATGCAAAATCTTCCCTGCAATGCAAGGTGCTGAGAAATCAGAAGGCTCAGGAGGTCTACAACATTCTTATGTCTGTGTGCAACCTACCTGAATGATCAGCAGTATTTTCCCCTCAAATGTTGTCATTCAATACATGCCATTCTATTGTTCTTTTTTTTCATGCAACTTAACATTATTCTATATCATTACATAGCACTCTACCTCACTTTGTATAAGCTGTTGACAATTCCATTGTGTTTATGTATTTATCTATATTTGTATTGTACCCCATGTTGTATCATAAGCAACCTTTTCAAAAATTTAATGTAAAACCTCTCTGCCCTGAGGAATCACAGGAACATAGATAAGTGCCACATGCTGACCAGAGCTGGTGTTCTGCACCTGAGTAGGGAATGAAAGAGAAACACATCCAGGACACTAAGGTAACTAGAGACAAGTTTCACAGGCAAGACTCTCCAGCCTATGGAATATTCTACCATCACCTAATTGCTGCGGATTTCATCCCGCAAAATCCGTGGTGACCACAACCAAACGCGTGAATGAATCTCACACAGAGACACACTTGGAAAAGGAAGTCCGGGGCCACAAACCCTTCCCTTATGGTCTGGGAAAGGCTTTGAGCATAGCTCAGCCGGGTTTTTATTAGGAAATTCAGGACACATTAGCATTGGATTGGTTATTCATGAACTATGCGCAGAACAGGGGTCTTCAACTAGGTTGTTATGATATATGGAAAGGGAATAGATAAGCGGGAGGTTTATTCAGTAAGGTAAACATTTGAGCAGGAAAGAATTTCAGGCATCCATTAACATAAGTTACTTGACTCCAGGAGGGAGAGACTCAGCAAGGCAGTAAATTTTTAAGAAGCATGTTTAGCCAGATTCCCATCAGAGAATTCTTTTTCCACGGACATGAATCACGCTGGCCCACTCGGGAGTAGTTTTTTCACAGGGAGTTTTGCTCACACGCGTGAATCCTGAGGCCGTGTTTCTCCATGCATGTGAAAAGAATCCTCCCACACCTAATGACAAGATTAGCTTGTATGTCTGTGTATCTTCCGCTCAAAGACTACGCTGTGTAAAAAAAATTGCATACATTATTTCCACCTTTTATTCCCTCATTATAAGAATGTTCATTGAATATTTTAATAACTGGTTGAATGGTTAAGTATAAAAGTGTGTTTCTTTAATTTTTCATAACTTTTAATTGTGAAATAAAACAAAAATACAGAAAACCACACAAAACCAATATATAGCTTAGTGAAGTATTATCAGCCAAACACCTTAATAATCACTACCTAGGTCAAGAAAAAGAAGTTCACCAGCACTCCAGAGATCTTTCTATGTGCTCTGATTTAAACAAAGTCATAACCTCTTATAGTTCACCAAAAGTAACCACACTCTTGACTTTGGACTAATAATTTCCTTACGTTTCTTTAAGGGTTTTTTCCCTGAGTGCATATCCTTAGACATTATGATGGAGTGTTGCCCATTGTTACAAATTTCATTTATTATTTTTTCACCTTTAGTCTCTCTTCCATTTTTCCTTTTTTTTTTTTACAGTTCCAGTGAAGAACCCTGAACATTTGACCTATAGCAGGTGTTCTGAAGCATCAGCCTGCATCAAAAGTCACCTGTGGAGTTCATTAAAATGCATATGCTGAACCTCACTTCTAGAGTTTCTAATTTGGTGGGTCAGGATAGGGCCTGATAATACACTTTCTAGCAACTTCCCAAGTGGTGTAGGTGTGGTTGGTGTAGGACCACACTTTGAGAATCACTGAACTGTGGAATTTTCCACAGTTACGATTTTGCTGATTGCAGCCTAATGGTGCATTCAAGAAATTTCACTGTCCTCTCTGTTTCTTGCAAATTGGGTGCTAGACTCACAGTCTTGATCAAATTTGGGTTTATTCCTTTGGAAAGAATATAGGTTCTGTGTTCTTTCACCAGGAGGCACATAATGTCTGGATGTCTCTTTTTAAATGTTTTTTTTTTCTTAATCTTTTTTTATTGTTCGAATACAGTTGTCTCCATTTTCCCACCACCACTTTCCTCCACTCCACCCACCCCAACTTTCCACCCTCAATCCTACCCCGCTTCGGCTTTGTCCATGTGTCCTTTACATGTTCTTTAATGACACTTCCCATTCTTTACCCAGTTATCTCCCTCTGCCCTCCCCTCTGGTTACTGTCAGTTTCTTCTTTACTTCCATGTCTCTGGTTCCATTTTTCTTGTTTGTTTGTTTTGTTGATTAGGCTCCACTTATAGCCGACATCATATAGCATTTGTATTTAACTGCCTAACCTAAATCATTTACCATGATCCTGTCCAGTTTCATCCATGCTGTTGCAAAGGGTAGGAGCTCTTTCTTTCTTTCTGCTGTGTAGTATTCCATTGGGTAAAGGTACCACTGTTTTTTGATCCACTCATTAACTTATGAGGACTTAGGATGTTTCCAGCAGTTGGCTATTGTAAATGATGCTTCTTTGAACATTGGGGTGCATAAGTTCTTTTGAACTGGTGCTTCAGGATTCTTAGGGTATAAGAACAGTCACATAGATCAATGGGACAGAGTAGAAAGCCAAGAAATAAACCCAAGTCTCTATGGTCAATAAATATCAAACAAAGGGGGCAGAAGCATAAAATGGAGCAAAAATAACCTCTTCAACAAATGGTGTTGGGAGATCTTCCCAGCAGTGGAATTACCGGGTCAAAAGTGAGTTCCGTTTTTAGTTTTGTGAAGAAATTTCATACTGTTTTCCACAGTGGCTGCACCAGTCTGCATTCCCACCAACAGTGCACTAGGGTTCCCTTTTCTCCACATCCTGTCCAACACTTGTTGTTTGTTGCTTTGTTTATGATGGCCATTCTCACCAGTGTGAAGTGGTATCTCATTGTGGTTTTAATTGGCATTTCTCTGATGCCTAGCAATACTGAACACCTTTTCATATGTCTCTGGGCCCTCTGTATGCCCTCCTTGGAGAAGTGCTTCTTCAGGTCCTTTGTCCATTTTTTCATTGGATTGGTTGCCTTCCTGGTGTGGAGTTGTATGAGTTATTTATATATTATATAGATCAAACCCTTGTCCAAGATATCATTGACAAATATATTTTCCCATACAGTAGATTCCCTTTCCATTTAGCTGATGTTTCTTTAGCCATGCAAAAACTTTCATTTTGATGAAGTCCCATTTCTTTATTGTTTCCTTTATGTCCCTTGGTATGGGGGATATATCATGGAAAATATTGCTACATGGAATACCCGAGATTTTCCTGCTTATGTTCTCCTCTAGGACTTTTATGGTGTTGTAGCTTATGTTTAAGTCTTTTTATCAATTTTGAGTTTGTTCTGGTGTATGGTGTAACTTGAGTTTCTTTTCTTTTTTTTTTCTTTTTGCATTTAGCTGTCCAGATCTCCCAACAGCATTTGTTGAAGAGGTTATTTTTGCTCCATTTTATGCTTCTGCCCCCTTTGTTTGATATTTATTGACCATAGAGACTTGGGTTTATTTCTGGGCTTTCTACTCTGTCCCATTGATCTATGTGACTGTCCTTATGTCAGTACCAGACTGTTTTGATTACAATGACCTTGTAATATAGTTTTATGCCAGATATGGTGATCCCTCCTACTTTGTTCTTCTTTCTCAAAACTCCTGTAGCTATTCAGTGTCATTTTTGGATCCATATACATTTTTGAAATATTTGTTCTATGTTTGTGAAATATGTCATTGATATTTTAATGAAAATTACATTTTATCTATAGATTACTGGGTAGTATGAACATTTTAATGTTGTTTATTCTTCCAATACATGAGCATGGTATATGCTTCCATTTGTTTGTATCTTCCTTAATTTCTTTATGCAGTGTTCTGTAGTTTTCTGAGTACAGGTGTTTTACCTCCTTGGTTAAGTTTATTCTTAGATACTTTATTTTACTTGTTGCTATAGTAAATGGGATTTTTTTCTAGTTTCTGTTTCTCATATTTCATTGCTGGTGTCCAAAAATGCCTTTGATTTTTGAATATTGACTTTGTATCCCACTGTTTTGCGAAATTCACTTATTAAACGAACAAAGAGAAAGAGACAGAAGGTCAAGTAGTTTTTTTGGTGAAGTCTATAGGGTTTTTTCTGTACACTATCATGTCATCTCCAAAAAATTAGTTTTACTTCCTCTTTTCCAATTTGGATGTATTTTATTATTTTCTTCTCTGATTGTTGTGGCTAGAACTTCCAATATTTTGTTGAATAAAAGTCGTGAAATTTGACATCCTTATCTTGTTCCTTATCTTAGGAGGAAAGCTTGTATTTCTTGCCCATTGACTATGATGGTGGCTGTATGTGTCTCATATATGGCCTTTATTATGTTGAGAAATGTTCCCCCTATTCCCACTTTGCTGAGTGTTTTTATCATAAATGGGTGTTGTACCTTATCAAATGCTTTTTCCACATTATTGATATGATCATGTGATTTTTGCCTTTGCTTTTTTTATGTGATGTATTACGTTTATTGATTGGTACCATCCTTGAATCCTTGGGATGAATCCCACTTGATCATGGTGTATGATCTTTTTAATGTATTGCTGGATGTGGTTTAACAATATTTTGTTGAGGATTTTAATGTCTATGTTCATCAATGATATTGGCTTGAAGTTTTCTTTCTTTGTTGTGTCTTTATCTGGTTTTGGGATTAGGATGATGCTGACTTCATAAAAGAGTTTGGGAGTCTTCCATCTTCTTGGATTTTTTTGGAATAGTCTGTGAAAGATAGGGGTTAGCTCTTCCTTAAATGCATTGTAAAATTCTCCTATGAAATTGTCTGGTCCAGGGCTTCTGTGTGTCGGGAGTTTTGGATTACTGCTTCAATTTCATCAGCTCTTATTGGTTGGTTCAGGTTTTCTGCTTCTTTTATTAATTAACTGCCAAAATGTTTTCCAAAATGACTGTACCATTTTGCATTCCAAGCTAAATGAATGACAGTTCATTCTTAGCAATGAATGAGAGCTTTATTGCTCCACATCCTCACCAGCATTTGGTTTTGTCTGTAGGAATATTTTAAGGCTATTCCATATCTTATCATGGCTTCATAGCTAATTTCTATCATTGAGTAATACAGAATCATAGGGATATACAACAGTGTTTACTCATTCACCTACTAAAACCCATCTTGGCAATTAAGAATAAAGCTCTTATGTAGGGGAAAGAAGGAGAGGGTCATCGAGGAACATGTATAAAAGATTCATGGACAAAGCCAAAGGGGGATAGGATTCAGGGTGGGAGGTGGGGGTGGGTGGGGGTAATGTGGTGGTGGGGAAGAGGAGACAACTTTACTTGAACAACAACAAAATACAAATTGATAGTTACAAAAAAGTCACAGGGATATAAAGTAGAGAATATGGAATATAGTCAATAATGTTGTGATAACTATGTATGGTGACTGTTGGGTACTAGAAATATCGAAGGGAACACAATGTAAAGTATATGATTGTGTAACCACTAAACTGTATACCTGAAACCAATACAAAATAAAATTGAAAGAAAAAATTATAACAGAGTACGGTATTTATTTGGTACCTGAGTCTGTGGTGGCAAAATGGATCACAAACTACAAAGGGAATATATAGAATACATCATTTTTTTATTTTATTTATTTTTTGGTCACCATTTCTTCCAATTTTCTTTCCATCCCCCTGCTTCTCTTCTTCAGGGACTCAAATTATCCATCTGGGGTCATTTGAAATCATTCTAGAGCTTACTGATGCTCTTTTCACATTTTTCTTTTTCTGTGTTTCATTCCTATTGCTTTCTATCCATTAATCTTTCTTTTGCAATGTCTTATCTGCTATTAATCCCATCCAGTGTATTATCTTACCCACTGTACAATAGTTTAAGATTTTATTTTTAGAGACAGGGGAAAGGAGGGAGAGAGAGAGGGATAAAAACATCCACGTGCAAGAAAATCATAGATCACTTGCTTCTCACACACCCCAGACTGGGGACCTGGCCCACAACCCAGGCATGTACCCTGACTGGGCATTGAGGCAGCAACCTTTCAGTTAGCAGGCTGGCTCTCAATCTACTGAGCCACACCAGCCAGGGTGAATTAATATTTTTAAAATTACCCAGATTGGGGGCAAAGGACCTGAATAGACACCTCTCCAAGGAGGACATACAGAGGGCCCACAGACATATGAAAAAATGTTAAACATCACCAATAATCAGAGAGATGGAAATTAAAACCACAATGAGATATCACTTCACATCTGTCAGAATGGCTACCATCAATAAATCAACAAACAACAAAAATTATGAGGATGTGGAGAAAAGAGAACCCTAGTGCACTGTCAGTGGGAAGGCAGTCTGGTGAAGCCACTATGAAAACACTATGGAATTTCCTCAAAAATTAAAAATGGAACTGCCTTTTGACCCCGTGATTCCACTTCTAGGAATATATACTAAGAATCATAAAACTCCAATACAAAAAGTATGTGCACCCTTATGTTTACAGTAGCACTATTTACAATAGCCAAGATCTGGAAACAGCATGAGTGCCCAAGTAGATGAGTGGATAAAAAAGCTATGATATATTTACACAATGGAATACTATTCAGCAGCAAGGAAGAAGGAATTCCTACCCTTTGTGACAATATAGATAGAACTGGAGAGCCTTATATTAAGTGAAATAAGCCAGTCAGTGAAAGAAAAAATATCACGTGGTCTCCCTTATATGTAGAATGTTATGAACACAAGAAACTAACGAACAAAATAGAAAGAGAAGCATAGATCCATGGAATACACTGAAAGCTGCTGGAGTGGAGGGGAGACTAGATGAAAGATAGTAAAGAGATTAACCAAAGAACAGTTATGCATGACTGAAGGGCATGGACAATAATATCAAGATTGACTGCAGGAGGGGAGAGGGTAAGCCTAGGTAGAAGTTGGAAAAGGGAGAAAAAGTGGGAACTGTAATAGCATAAACAATAAATATTTTTAAAAAGAAAAAAAGAATAGAGCTGTTATGAACATTTGTGTGTAAGTTTTTGTTTGAGTGGACATAAGTTTTCAATTCTTGGTAAATACCAAGAGATATTTACTGGATCATATGGTGAAAGTATGTTTAGTTTTGTGGAAAGAAAAACTGTTAAAGCATCTTCCCAAGTGGCTGCACTATTTTTCATTCCTACTAGTAATGGCTGAGAGTTCCTGTAGCTCCCTAACTACCCAGAGTTACCAAAGACCCTACAAATTAAGGTCTCAGTCCTCCACAAGACTTTGCTCACTTCCGATGCCATAATGCTTAGGGGGGGCCAGGTCACCCACACTTCTGACAGATTTACTACAATTCTGGGGTTCCCATGACCACTTTGGGTTTCATAATTCCCTAGAATGACTCACAGAATTCAAGAAAGTGTCTTACTTATTATTGCAATTTTATTATAAAAGATGCAAATCAAGGAGACCGGACAAATGAAGAGATGCATAGGGCAAGGTTTGGTAGGGAGTGCAGTAGTTCAGTTCTCTACTATCTCCTTATGGAATCAGAGTTTCATCATCCCACCAAGTCAATGTGTTAATCAGGGAGCTCTTCTGAGCCTCAGTATCCAATGGTTTTATTGGGGTTTCATTATGTAAGCATGATTGGTTGAATCATTGGCCATGTGATTACATTCAATTTCCAGGCCCCTTCCCTATCTAGAGGTTGGAATGACTCAAAGTCCCAACCCTCTAATCACATAGTTGGTCTTTCTGGTGACCAATTACCATCCAGAATCATCTAATTAACATAAACTCTGGTGTGACATAAGGGGTTGATGAATAACAAAGACACTTTTATCCCTTGAGTAATTCCAAGGATTTTACAAGCTCTTGTCCAGGAATCTGGGACAAAGACCAAGTAAGTACTTTTTTATACAACACCTATGTAAATATTAAAAAAAAAACATGTCACAAGTTTGTATGCTGAAAGTTACAAAATTCTTATGAAAGAAATTTAAAAGTCCTAAATGAATGGAAAAACATGCATCCTGGTTCATAAAATGGAAGACTAAACATAGTAAAGATGTCAGTTCTTGATATGAGCCACACATTAATGAAATTCCTATACATATCCCAGATGTGTTTTTTCTACAGAAATATTATACAAAAATTCTTGGTGAATTTGTGAGCATGTCCATATGTGTGAGCACGTATGTGGGTATTAGTAAACAGTGAATATGTTTATATATATGAACATATGAAAGTGTAAGTGTGACTGAATGTGTGAGTGTGGGTAAATGATATGTGGAGCAATCTTGGTGTTTGCATAAATTTATAATCATGTTTGTATATGTAAATAAATGTGAATGTATGAACAAGTTAACAATGAATATACTTGTGTTGATGAGTGCGTGTCTCAATATATTGATATATGTGAGTAAATGCATGAATGACTTCATTTACTTGAGCATATTTAAATATGTGAATGAATATTGGAGCATTTTTATGTATATAATGTATATGAGCAGGTTAGTTTGAGTATATTTGTGTGTGAGAGTGAAAGTGTGAGTATATGTATATGTATATGTTAGTGCATCCAAGTGTGAGTAAATTTGTGAGCAGGTTCATGTTAATGAATGTATTAGCATATACCTATTTATCAGTGCATTTGTGGGAGACTGAATATGTGAAAAGTGTCAATGTGAATTTATTTGTATTTAAGTGAATGAGTATTTTCATGTGAATGACTAAATTTCTGAGCATATTTAATGATGTTAGCATGTTTGTGTGTGTGAATTTATGTGTGACCACTTGTCCAGTTTTCTAATGTACAAATATATTTGAAAGAGTAAAAATATATGAGCAGGTTTATGTGAGCGTATATATGTGTGTGAGTGAATGTGAGAGCTTCATGGTGAATATGAGCATGTTATTTGTGGTGGAACTATGAAAATGTCTCCATGAGCCCGGCTGGTGTAGCTCAGTGGATTGAGCGTGGGCTGGGAACCAAAGGATCCCGGTTCAATTCCCAGTCGGGGCACATGCCTGGGTTGCGGGCCAGGTCCCCAGTGAGGGCCATGTGTGAGGCAACCATACATTGTTCTTTCTCTCTACCTTCTCTCTCTAAAAATAAATAAATAAAATCTTTAGAGAAAAAAAAAAGTCTCCATGAGTGAGTAGCATGCATGTGAAGGAATATGTAAGTGCATGCATATAAGAATATATGTATGTGTGTGTCAATATTTATGTATGCCTATGCGAATTATTGTATATGAGACTGTAAGTATAAGTAAATGACAGTGCACATGAGTGATTTTGAGAGCATCTCCATGTAAGTGAAGAATGTGTGAGCATGTTGGTGTGATTGAATGTGTTAGCATGTGGGTGTGGTCACATGTACACCTATGTGCATTAGTAAATTTATGAGCACAATCTTGTAAATATGTGATAGCATGATCAATTTGATGTG
Source organism: Micronycteris hirsuta (assembly GCA_004026765.1). Lineage (NCBI taxonomy): Eukaryota > Metazoa > Chordata > Mammalia > Chiroptera > Phyllostomidae > Micronycteris > Micronycteris hirsuta. The sequence continues at coordinate 67,358 of PVJI01006226.1, read as the reverse complement.
AGTCATAGAATTTGTGTTTTCAGGTATGTGAGCATGTTTTTGTGTTTGAGTGAATTACCAAGAATGTGTGTGTTAAAATATATGTAAGTACATAGTGAGCATGTATATGAACATGTTAGAGTATACATGTGTGTGAGAGTGAATGTGTTAGCATACATATACACACACACATATATATATATGTTAATGTGGGTGTGAATGAAGGTGTGTGTCAATTATTTTGTGAGAATGTCTTTGTGTGTGAGTAAATTTATGAGTATGTTTATATGTGAGCAAAAGTGTAGGCATGTGAGTATGTGTTTGGGTAAATGTATAAGCAGTGAGTATATTCATGTCAAGTATGCTTGTATGTAAGCGAATTGTGGGTGTGATGATATATGTGGGGAAATGTGTTAGTGTATTCAAATATGTGAGAGAATTTGTGATTATTTCCATGTAAACAGCATGTTATTTGACTACATTTGTGTATTTTAGTGAGTGTGAGAGCCTTTGTAATTAAGTGTATGCACTGTGTCTCTGAATGTAATTTCTGAGTACAGCCATGTTAGTGAGAAATTATGTGAGGATGTGAATACATGTGAGCATGTCTCTTGTGATAATGGATATATAAGCATGTTTCTTTGTATGATCTTGTTAGTCAATATGTTAGTGCATTTATATGTGGATGTATATGTGGTTATGTGTATATATGTATGTGAACAATGCATGGGATCATGACAATTGTGAACATGTTTGTTTTAAGGGAACATGTGAGCATGTTCCTGTTTGGAAGTGTGTTAATATATGTTCATGAAGGAATATGTAAGTATGTGAGCATATGTGAGTGTATCTTGTGTAGGAGTGAATATGTGAGCATGTTCATGTGAAAGAGATAATGTGAGAGTCAGTCAGTATCAGTGAATGAATTGTCAGTGAGCAAGTCATTTGTAAAAGTAACTATCTGAATTTTTTCATATCTGTAAGTATGTTTATGTACAATAATTGTACATGTAAGTAAATTTTGTGTGTAAAGGTGTATACTTGAATTGTGATTGTATAGATATAATCAAACCATATTCATTTGTGTGAGCTTTTTCATGTTATATCTGTGTAAGGGAATTGTAAGCATGTGATTGTATCTACATTTGGGAGTAAATGAGCTTTGTGGTGAGTGTGAACATGTCTGTGTGTGAGTGAACAGGTGAACATTTTCCTGTTGTAAGCATGTTGTTGTACATATGTAAATTAATGTGTTACTGTGAGCATCTGAATAAATATGTTTCTGTGTGTCAATTCATGAGTATGTTTATGTGATTGAGGTAATGCTTGAGCATGTTTGCACAAACTAGTGAACATGTAAATATGTGCATATGAGTGTTTCTATATTTATGTGTGTGAATAAATTTGTAATCATGTTTGTGTTAATTAATGTGTGATCCTGTTTTATGAATGAAGGAAAGTGTGACCATGTGCATGTATGTGAGCATACACATCTACCTGTGTGTGGCAGTGTATGTGTTAGCCTGTTCATGGGTTAAGTGTGTTATTGTATGAAAATTTGAGTTTAAGTGGATATTTGTGTGTATTCATGTATACTCAGTTACTAATAGACATGCTCACATACACTCATGCACATATGAATGACAGGTGATGCAGGGGGTCAGTGTGCCAAACAGAACCCGGTTACCTCCTTGGCCGTGAGGGTAGCCTTGCTGAGCAGAAGACTCAGTTCAGGGAGCACACAGTCACTCTTCTTTGCAACCCAAATAACAAATTATCATTAATACTATTAAGAATCTACTTTGTGTGTATGTGTGCATATGTGTGTGTGTGCACATCCATGAGAGTGATAAAAGTAACTATGTAAATGTGTACATATTTGAGTGTGTGGGAGTAACAATATTTGAATATTGAAGTAAATATATCAGAAGTATGTTCAAGAGTATGTCTATGGTTGTACATATGTGTATGGATTTTAGCATGTTCATTTCAGTGAGTAAATGTGTAATGTACTTGTGTGAGAAGGTTAATGTGTGATTATATTTAAATGTGGGCATGTGAATACATCTTGTGAAAACTAATGTCTGAGCTTCTTGGTGAGTGTGAGCATGTTTGTATGCAAATGTGAACATGTTCCTGTTTGTGAACAAAATGTACATAAGTTGAATGCCAGAGTGGAAGCATCTGAATGCATATATTTGATTCCCTGTATGAGTGAAATAATGACAATGATCATGTGATTGGGTGAGTATATCAGCGTGTTTGTGTAATGTAATGAATTTGTGAGTGTGAGTCTGTGAGTATATCTGACATATCTGTGTTTTGGAATAAATTTGTGAGCATCTTCATGCTAGTAAATGAAGGTGTGATCATGCTAATGTGAGTACAATGAGGTGTGAGCATACAATTTTCAACTACATAGTGATGTTTCAGTAAATAATGGACCGCATATATGACCATGGTCTCACAGATTATAATATTGCTGAGGTTGGAAGATAGCAGCGAGGTAAGTGGGAGCTTAACCCACTTGCTCCTGCACCCAACTGTGACACCTAGCTGATCTTCTGAAGAACGCAGTAAACAGTAAACAGAATCCCAACTACATGAATTTTGGAAGTCAAAAATTGCAGAGGGTATTTAAAAATGAACAGTAAGGAAATTTTGTGGGCAGACTGGAAAGTCACAGGACCCTGTTCCAGGGACCACCACACTGCATGGCAACTGAGGTCCTGGTCCCTGCTGACATAGGAGTGAAGGAGAGCCAGATCAGCAATTCTAACTTCACAGCTCCCTCCTCTCTTAGAGCAGGGAAACCAGCACAGCCTAGGAAAGACCTGGGTGCTTGAAGTCTCTGAGGGGATAAAAACGCAGTGGGAGACACACAGCAGGGGGTGTTCCAAGTTTGGTTTGTGGTCCCTGTCTCAACAGCACCAGAGAAATCGGGGAGCAGGGAGACACGGGAGATGGGAGAAGAATTGGGCCATGACTGACTGTAACCCGAGAGTCTCAGGAGTGGTAAGAGAGTTGGGATGTGTGAAAAGCAGGGCCCTTCTTAAGAACTTCAAACAAGACCAGCTGCAAACAAAGGGAATTTGCTCAAAGAATGACTCTCAGCCACTATTTAAGGACCCCTTGTGAGCCAGCCAAGAGGGAGGAGGAGGGGCGCGATTTGCTCCAAATCAGGACACCTCATGGACTGATCAGACTGGGGCAGCACGGGCTTAGGGTGGTAACAGTTCCCAGAAAGGCTCAGTTTAATAGGGGAACTAAACTGCCCTGAAGAGACTTTGAGACTGCACAGCACCCAGGCCAAAATAGAGGAAGGAGGGGTGTGAGTTGCTCCCAGTCAGTGCACCTCCCAGACTAATCAAAGGTTGGCACAGTCAGGTGAAGTAAAGACACCAGCCTGTCTCAAATGGACAGTGGGGGCCATGAAGTGCACTAAGGGCTTGGGCTGGAGACCAGACACCTGTGAAGATTGTAGCCCAGACCAAAACCACAATGCAGAGCCACAGGAAAGGAAAAAAAAACCAGAGCCAAACCCTTCTCTGCCTGCAGCCTCCAGGAAGACCAGCAGAACCCACTTGGTGGGTTTAAAGTCAGCAGGAGGCTTTTTTCTCTTCCAAGTGTAAGACAATAAGACCTGGAGCTGTGAAAGGACCAAAGACAGCTCCAGAGAGAGATCAGAAGACTAATGTCAACAATTGAGACAAAATTCATTTTGCTATCTTACAAAACTTGCATTTAATCTTTTTTTTTGTTATTATTATTTTAATTTCTCTTCTGTTTAGTTTTCTTTGTTTTGTTTTATTTCATTGTTTCAATGCTTTTCTTTGTTCTCCTTTTCATATTGCATTTTCATTTGTCTTCCTTCACTCGTATTCCAATAACACACTACTCTTGGTCTTTTATTTTTTATTATTTTGATTCAGATCATAGATTTCTTTTCATATTATTGTTTTTCCCATTCCAACACAGAACCCTTCCCTTATCTTCATCCAGTTTACTATTTTCCTGAGCTTTATTACTGCTGTGGTTAATCTCAGTCTCTCACACACCTCGCCATGTTTCTATCTCTTACTCTTACTATATCTCACCATCTAACCTCACACAAGCTCTCTGCTTTCTGGATCAGCTCATGTTATTTTTCCTATCTAACAAAAATCTTATCGCTTTTTCACCTTTTATAAAAAGTGGCTAGTTGGGTGAAATATCACAGTTATCATTGTATTTCTCCAAAGGATCTCCTATCTGTTCCCTACTTATTGGTACTATATATCCAATAGAATACCCTCCTGCTGTCTTATTCCATTCCTCCTTCGCCCTGCCACTGGTCACATGCAAGATAAGGTGGAAGTTGTGAACACCAGTAAATCTTCTGGAGGAGATAACTACCCAACAAAGAAACCACCAACAGGTAAAGCCCAAGTACAACAAGAGAGCCCACGCAAATGGAAGAAAGGGCAATGCTAGAGCATCCACACAAGGAGATCAAAGACACCATATCACTGAATCCTATAGAACTCCTACCATAGAAGTTCACCCTACAAAGAAAGCTAGTAAAGCAGAGAATCAGGAATTGTGGAAAGAAGCAAAAGGAGTCCCCTAAAATGGGGAGACAATAAAATAACCTACAATCAAAAGAACTGGAAGACTCCCCACTAAAAGAGCTAAATGAAATGGAAGCATGCAAACTATCAGATATAGAATTCAAAACAATGGTTATAAGGATGCTCAAGGAACTCACATACAACTACAAGGAACTGAGTGAGAACTACAGCAATATGAAAAAAGAAATAGAAACTATAAAAAACAGGAAGAAATGAAGAATATAATTTATGAAATAGAAAACACACTACAAGGAATTACAAGTAGGCTGAATGAAACAGAGGACCAAATTAGTTAGCTGGAAGACAAAGTAGAAAGAAACACACAAATAGAGCAGCTGCATGACATAAGACTAAAAAAGTATGAAGACAACTTAAGAGAAGGTCAAGATAACATGAAACACAGCAACATTCGAATCATGGGAATAACACAAGTAAAGAAAAGGAGAAAAAGATAGAAACACTGTTTGTTGGAAAAAACCCACAAAACTTCCCGAACCTGGAGAGGGGAAAAGCCACTCAAGTTCAGGAATCAGAGAGGGTCCCAATGAAGATGAACACAAAGAGGCCTACTCCAAGACACATTATAATTAAAATGCCGAGTTTTAAAACAAAGAGAAAATCATTGGCCCGGCTGGTGTAGCTCGGTGGATTGAGCGCAGGCTGGGAACCAGAGGGTCCCGGTTCGATTCCCAGTCGGGGCACATGCCTGGGTTGCGGGCCAGGTCCCCAGTGAGGGCCATGTGAGAGGCAACCATACATTGCTCTTTCTCCCTCCCTTCTCCTCTCTCTAAAAAAATTAAATAAAATAAAATCTTAAAAAAAGAGAAAATCAAAAGCAACAAGGGAGAAAGAAAAAGTAACACACAAGGGAGTTCCAATAAGAACCTCCACAGAAACACTGCATGCCAAGAGAGAATAGCAAAAAATATTACAAGTAATGAAAAGCAAAGACCTGCAACGAAGACTAAGCTAACCATTGAGGCTCTCAAATAAAATGGAAGGTGAAATAAGGAGTTTCCCAGACAAAAGAAGGTTGAAAGAATACACCTACTCCAAACCAGCACTGCAAGATATCCTAAAGGGACAGCTATAAGAAAAAGAAAAAGAGTAAAACAGAGAGGAAAACAGGGACAAAGGGAGAAAACTGAACAAATATCTACCAATAACAACTTCAAATGTTAATGGACCAAATGGTCCAACCAAAAGACCTAGGGTAGCTGAATGGATAAGAAAACATGAACCACACATATGCTGCTAACAAGAGACCCACTTCAGAACAAAAGACCTACACAGACTGGAAGTGGAGGAATGGAAAAAATATTACAAGCAAATGGATAGGGAAAAAAAAAAGCTTGGGCCCTGGCTGGTGTAGCTCAGTGGATTGAGCGCAGACTGGGAACCAAAGGGTCCTGGTTCGATTCCCAATCAGGGCACATGCCTGGGTTGCGGGCCGGGCCCCCAGTGAGGGCCATGTGAGAGGCAACCATACATTGCTGTTTCTCTCCCTCTCTGTCTCCCTCCCTTCCCCTCTCTCTAAAATAAATAAATAAAATCTTAAAAAAAAAGCTTGGGTAGCAATACTTACATCAGACAAAATAGACTTCAAAAAAAAGGTCATAAAGGAGACACTGAAGGACACTTCATAGTACTCAAGGGAAAAATCTATCAAGAAGACATAAACATTGTAAACATATATTCACCCAACATAGGAGCACCTAACTATATAAGGAAAGTCTTGAAGGACTTCAAGAAGGATATAGACAGGAACACTCTGATACTGGGGGATTTTAACACCCCACTGTCAAAAATGGATAACAAAATATTTATCCAATATTTGTTTGTCTTCCAAACAAAATATCAACAAGGATATTGTGGCTTCGAACAATGCCCTAGTTCAAACGGACTTCACAAATAGAACCTTTCATCCCAAAGAAGCAAAATACACATTCTTTTAAAATGCACATGGAATATTTTCAAAGACAGACCGCAAAATAGGACACAAAGCCAGCCTCAACAAATTCAAGAAAATTGAAATCATATCGAGCTTTATCTGAAACCACAAGGGCCTGAAAGTGGAAACCAACCTCAAGGAAATAACTCAAAACACTCAAATTCTTGGAGATTGAATAGCACACTATTAAACCATTAATGAGTTAAGAATGAGATCAAGGAAGAAACCAAAAAGTGTCTGGAAACAAGTGAAAATGAACACACAAGATTCCAAAACTTATGGGATACAGCAAAGGCAGTCTGCAGAGGGAATTTTATAGGGATACAAGCCTACCTAAAAAAGATAGAAACATTTCAAATAAAGCACCTATCACTACACTCACAAGAATGGGAGGAACAACAATGAACAAAACCCAGAGCTAATAGAAGGAAGGAAACAACATAGAGAATAAAACAACATTCCAAAGGATCAATAAATTCAGAGCTGGTTCTTTGAAAAGATAAACAAAATTGACAAGCCTTTAAGCAGACTCATCAAGGAAAAAAGAGAGAAAACCCAAATAATAAAATCAGAAATGAAAGTGGAGGCATTACAACTGATACCACAAGGATTCAAAGGACTGTAAGAAATTACTATGAACAACTATATATCAAGAAATTTGAAAACCTATGTGAAATAGACAAATTTCTAGAAAAATATAAAGTTCCAAAACTCAGTGAACAAGAAGCAGAAAACCTGAACAGACCAATGAAGCTGATGAAATAAAACTCTCAGCACACAAAAGTCCTGGGCCAGATGGTTTCACAGGAGCATTTTACAAAGCATTTAAATAAGGGCTAACACCTATCCCTCTCATACTATTCAAAAAAATCCAAGAAGAGGGGAGACTTCCAATCTCTTTTATGAAGCCAGCATCATCCTAATTCCAAAACAAGATAAAGACACAACAAAGAAACAACACTACACACCTATATCACTGATGAACACAGATGCCAAAAGAACTGGAAGAACAGCAAACAGAACCCCAATTTATATGAAGTTTGGAAATAGCAGAAGATATTAAAAAATGGACGGTAAAGAAATTTTGTAGGCAGACTGGGAAGTCACCAGGCCCTGTGCTAGGTAGGGATCACCATACTAAACAAAATCCTCAACAAAATATTGGAAAACCACATCCAGCAAACACATTCAAAATATCATACACCATGATCAAGTAAGATTAATCCCCAGGATGCAAGGATGGTACAATATTCGCAAATCAATAAACGTAATCCATCACATAAAAAGAAAAGTGAAAAATTACATAATCATATCAATAGATGTGGAAAATGCATTCGATAAGGGACAGCACCCATTTATGATAAAAACACTCAGCCAAGTCAAAGTAGAGGGAGCATTCCTCAACATGATAATGGCTATATATGATAAATCTATAGTCAACATCATACTCAGTGAGCAAAAACTAAAAGGTATCCCACTAACGTCCGGAATAAGGCAAGGCTGTCTGCTTTCACCACTCCTATTCAACATAGTATTGGAAGTATCAGACACAGTTATCAGACAAGAAAGAGGAAAAAAGACATCCAAACTGAAAAGGAGAAAGTAAAACAATCACTGTTTGCAGATGATGTGAAAGTGTACGTAGAACACCCTGTAGACTCCACAAAAAACCACCTCATGTAATAAGCGAATTTGGCTAAACATCAGGGTTCAAAGTCAATACTCAGAAATCAAAAGTATTTTTATACACCAACAATGAATGATCAGAATTAGAAATCAAGAAAAAAATCTCATTTATCATAGCAAGAAAAATAACATAACTAAAATAACATAACTAGGAATAATGCTTACCAAGGTAGTGAAAGACCTATACTCAGAAAATTACAAAACACTGAATAAAGAAATTAAGGAAGACACAAATAAATAGAAGCATATACCATGTTCATCATTTGGAAGAATTAACATTATCAAAATTTCCATATTACCCAAAGCAATTTATAGATTCAGTACAATCCCTTTTAAAATACCAATGACATATTTCACAGACAGTCGAACAAGCATTTCAAAAATTTATACAGAAATGTAAATGACCCTGAATAGCTGCAGCAATGTTGCGAAAGAAGAACAAAGTTATAAGGATCACAATACTGGATATAAAACTCTATTACAAGGCCACTGTAATCAAAACAGTCTGCTACTAGCATAAGGACAAACGCATAAACCAATGGAAGAGAATAGAGGCCCCCAAATGAACCCAAGTCTCTATGGTCAATTAATATCTAACAAAGGGGACAAAAGCATAAAATGGAGTAAAAATAGCCTCTTCAACAAATGGTGTTAGGAGAGCTGGACAGCTACATGCAAAAAATGAAACTCGATCACCAACCTACATCATACAGAAAAATAAACTCTAGATGAATAAAAGATGTAAATATAAATCATGACACCATAAGAGTCCTAGAGGAGAACATAGGCAGGAAAATCTCAGGTATTCCATGCAGCAATATTTTCACTGATATGTCCCCTAGAGCAAGGGGTATAAAGGAAAGAATAAACAAACAGACTGCATCAAAATAAAAAGCTTCTGCATGGCTAAAGAAGACAGCATTAAAATGAAAAGAGAACCAACCGAATGGGAAAACATATTTGCCAATGATACCTCAGACAAGGGTTTGATTTCCAAAATATATAAAGAACTCACATGATTCCACTCCAGGAAGACAAATAATCCAATTAAAAATTGGGCAAAGGGCCTGAACAGACACTTCTCAAAAGAGGATATAAAGAGGGCCCAGACACATATGAAAGGATGCTCAGCATCAGAAGTCATCAGAGAGATGTAAATTAAAACCACAATGAGATACGACTACACACCTGTCAGAATGGCCATCATAAACAAATCAAAAAACAACAAATGTTTGAGAGGTTGTGGAGAAAAGGGAACCCCAGTGTGTGCACTGTTGGTGGGAATGTAGACTGGTGCAGCCATTGTGAAAAACAGTGTGGAAGTTCCTCAAAAAACTGAAATGGAACTGCCTTTTGACCCAGTAATCACACTGCTGGCGTTATACCCCAAGAATTCTGAAACATCCATTCAAAAGAACCTCTGAACCCCCCATGTTCATAGGAGGACAATTTACAATAGGCACGTGCTGGAAACAACCTTAATGCCTATCAGTAAATGAGTGGATCAAAAAACTGGTAAATTACATAATGGATTGCTACAAAGAAGAAAGAAGGAATTCCTACACTGGTGACAGCATGTTGGGGATGACTTTGTGTGGTTTCGGAGACTTTAGCCCCGCACCAGCAGGCCTTGAAAGAGGTCAGTAAGTCCCAACTGGAAAGCCAGGAAGCAGGCGGTAGGCATGACCCTATACTAACAAGGGTTCCCCTGGGAAATCAGGCCTAAAGTATACATTGTATCCTTTGAAGCTTGCTTTGCTTTGGTATAGTCCTGTTGATATAAACCAGGTGTTTAAGTTCAAAGCATAAGGAGTGAACTCCTTGTGTCATGAAATATGCCTTTACAACCATCTGGCATCAGCATGTCTCACAGACCCTGACCTGAGATGATCTCTGTGTTTCTTCAATTGTCATCTACAAATAATATCTGTATTTTATAACTATAGCCTTTGGACATTGATTGATGTGCTATGCATGTATGCTGTATATCCCTGGACATACCATGCCCGATAAAAGCCATTTCAGAGAAGGGCCTTCAGGGCATTCTCCACTAGAGGGAATCGCCACCCACTTTCCCTCCTGAACAGCAGATTGTATATGGGACAACTTATTCTCATCCATGACAGCCAAGAGAGCTCCACAGGATGAGGCATCTCACAACAGCATGGATGGAACTGTACAGCATTATGCTAAGTGAAATAAGCCAGGCGGTGAAAGACAAATACCATATGATTTCACCTATAGGTGGAACTTAATCAACAAAACAAACAAGAAGGCAAAATACAACCACAGACATTAAAATAAAGAACAAACTGACAGTAACCAGAGAGAAGGGGGTAGAAGGATAATAGGGGATAATAGAGGTAGAACCATCAAGGAACATGTAAAAAGGACATATGGACAAAGCCAAAGGTGGTAGGTCCAGGGAGGGAGGTGGGAATAGGTGGGGTGGGGGTCCATGGTGGGGTGAACATTGAGACAACTGTACTTGAACAACAATTAAGGAAGATCATAATATTGCTGAAATTTTCCTATCACTTAGTAATATTGTAACATTGCAACATCACAGCTCAATACATGGCATATTTGTGATGATTCTGATATAAGTAAACCTATTATGTTGCCAGTTGTATAAAAGTATATTTCATACAATTATGTAGATTATATACTTGAAAATAATAAACGACTGTTATTGATTCGTATATTTACTATACTATACCTTTTATCATTATTTTAGGGTGTATTATACTCCTTTTATAAATATTTCCTATAAAATTGTGTATCATGTTAACACTGGCAGTAGCTTCAGATATCTCACATTTATGGCATCTCTTCATTTCACATTTTTTTCTTGTGCTTGATTTAATCTCATGTTGTTTTATAATTTTTGTGTAGCATAAATGTAAAGTACTTATAAAAGTCTATAGTAGTGCACAGTAATGTCCTAGGCCTAACACTCATTCACCACTCATTCACTGACTCACCCAGAGCAACTTTCAGTCCTGCAAGCTCCATTCATAGTGAATGCCCTACACATAGATGTACCACTTTTATAATTCTTTTATGCCATGTTTTTCCTGTACCTTGTCTATGTTTAGTTATATTTAGATACACAAAAACTTCCCATTGTGTTACAGTTGCCTATAGTATTTAGTACAGTAATGTACTTTACAGGTTTGTAGCCTAGGAGTATTAGTCTATACCATATAGCCTAGGAGTATAGTTGGCTACACTATTTAGGTTTTTGTAAATGTTCTCTATCATGTTTGCACAATGATGAAATCACTTAACAATGAATGCACTTCTCAGAACGTCTCCCATCATTAAGTGGTGCAATGCTGTATTTGTTTGGAAGAGTGAATGTGTGAACATACAAATATGGATGTATATGAGTGTTTATGCATGATAACCTTTCCAATTTATTTTTTGAGTGAGTAAATCTTAAGTGTATTAAGGTGAATGAGTGAATATAGGAGCATGTGTGTAGCTACATTTGTGAAAATAAATATTGAAAATTATATGTTTGAAAGTGTTAATGTGGCAATATTGGAATGTCAAAATTTTTGTGTGTTCATTTATATGTATAAATTTACAAGCATATGCATAGATATTAGCATATTTATGTGTGGGCGTATCATGTTAATTTGTGTGAACTTAATGTGTGAGTATATTCAAAGATCAGTGAGAGTGTGAGTGTATTTGAGTGTATCTATGTACAAGTGAATGTTTAATTTTGGATGGTTATGAGCATCTTTATATGAGAGTATGTATATGAGCATGTCTATATTTGTGAGCATTATAATGTGCATGTGTAAATGAATGGGTGAATGGAAGTATCTAAGCATACATATTTGTGTCTCTAATTGAATTTGTGAGCATGTTCATGTGATTCAGTAAACATTGGGGCATATTTCTATGAAAGAGTAAGTGGGTCATTGTATGTATAAATATCTTTGTCTATGTATGTGAGTGAATTTGTGATCATGTTCATATGAGGTTATCTATGAACATGTTAATGTGAATGAGTGAAGATATAAGCATATTTATGTGAATGAGTTAATGTGTGAATATTCAGATGTGAATATATGTATATATGCATAATTTCTCACAATGCTAATTTGAGTGAGTGAATTGAATTGTTAGGCAAGTTAAGGAGAGTAAGTGAATGTGTGAACATGTGTATGTATGTGAGTATGTACATCTGTGGGAGTGAATATGTGAAATTCTACATATCTTAGAGTGGGTATGGGATAATACTTGAGCATTGAAGTAAATGTCCCTGTGTGTTCATATGTACATGTGAATTTGTAAGCATATGTATGGAAGTTAGCACATTTGTGTAAGTGAATATTGGGTTCATTTTTATAAACTTGTTAATGTGTTATTATTTATGTAATACAAACATGTATGTGAAACCATGTAAGTGTACCCACTTAAGGTTTAAATTTTCTGCTTCATGATACGTGCAAGAATGTTTCTATGAAGTATATAATCAATTGACAATGTCCCTGATTGTGTGTAAATGTGAATATGGGAGTGAATGAGTGATGGGAGCATCTGACATATTCGTGTCCCTGTGTGAGATAATTTGTGAGCATGTTCATATAATTTAGTGAATATTTAAACATGTTTGTTTGAAGAAGAGAATATGACAGTGTGTGTGAGTATATCTGAGTATGACTATGTACTTTAGTGAGAACATATTTTGAGTGACTATGAGAGTGTGTGTACATATGTGAACATGGGAGGGACAGTGTCTGTGTCAGCCCATTTGAGGAAGAGAATGTTTTATTGTGTAAACTTGCGGATGAATATTTGTGTGTGCTCAACTTTATGACTGAATTTGTGAGCATGTGCATATATTTTTGCATGTTCATGTGGTGAGTATGTGTGTCTATGGCGTGATCTTATTAATGTTTGAGAATATGTTTGCAAGTTAATGTGTGAACATTGTGGATGAACGCAAATATGTCTATGTGTTAAAGTAAACTTGTAAAATTCTAAGAGGGTGTGAGCATGTTTGCATGCAAGTAAGTATGTAAGCATAAGTGAATGTGTGATTGCATTCATATTAAATGAAAAGTATGTTCACTGTGCTTGTTTATGATCACTTTGTGTGTGAGTAAATATGTGATAATACTCATGTGAATCAGTGGTGGATTGGTATGTTTGTGTGAGTGAATAAGTGATGTATGAGCATATGTATATAGATGTGAATGTGTCTATATGTGTGAGTCAATTTGTCAGTATATGCACTTCAGTGATTTCTAAGCATTATAATGTAAAGGAGTGATACTGTGAGCATGTACATTCTTTAGAGTTAACTTTTGAATCTCTGTATTTGAAAATATGTTAGTATACAATATCAGAGTGGTAAAGTAAATGTGTCCATGCGTATGCATTAACTTGTATTAATGTGCATGGATATTAGCATGTTTGAGTGTATAAATGTGTATTATGTTCATTTTGTGAGCAAATTACTGTGAGTGTATACTATGTCGGTGAAATGTGAGCACATGCTTGAATACATGCAAGTTCATTTATGTATTAATGAATGTTTGAACTTTGTGGTGAGTGTAAGCATATTGTTATGCTCGGTTATATGTAAGCATGTTAATACATGTCAAAATACATTAGGTAAATTGGAGCATTGGAGTGCCTGTATTTGGATCTCCCTGTGAGGGAATTTATAAACATGATCATGTGAACAGTGAATGTGTCAGCTTATTTGGGGGAAGGAATGAATGTACTAGTGTGTACATGTGTGTACCTGTGCCTATATATGAGAGTGAATTCATAAGCATGTTCTTGTGAGTTAATATATGAAAGAATGTTTTTACTAAATAAATATGTGTATGTGAGCACGTTTATCAATAACTGAGAATGTGAGCCTTTTCACGGGTGAAAGTATTTTATTGTAAATAAATCTGTATGCTTAGGTGAATATTTTGTGTGTGCTCATTTGTATGAGTGAATTTATAAGCATTTGCTTGTATGTTAGCATATTTATGTGTAATGATTGTATACATGATTTTTGTGTAATAACTGAATATGAATATATTTGTATAAGAGAATGCATGTAGATGCGTGTGAGTGAATACTACATATTTTTAAATATTTTATTTATTTATTTGTAGAGAGAGGGGAAGGCAGAGAGAGAGAGGGAGAGAAACATCTATGTGAGAGAGAAACATCAATTGGTTGTTTCTCATACGCTCCCAAATGGGTACCAAACCTGTAACCCAGGCTTGTGCCCTAACTAGGAATAGAACTAGTGACCTTTTGCCTTGCGGGATGATGCCCAGCTGAGCCACATTGGTCAGGGCTGAATGATATATTTTTAAGTTTGATATTTGTGAGCTTTTTGGTATTGTGAGCTTCTTGGTAAGCGTGAGCATATTTGTTTTGGTGTGCCAATGTGAGTAAATTCCTATTAGTAACAATGATATGGGCAAGAGAATGTGTGATTGTGTACATGCAAATGTAATGAATATGTCATGTGTGTGAGTGAATTTATTATCATGGTCACTTGTGTGATTGAATGTATAGTACTCATACAAGTGAAGTGTGAATGCATGTTTGAGTGAGTGAATGTGTATGTCCACATGTGATAGTAAATTTTCCTGTCATTTGAGCGAGTGAATTATAAATGTGCTAATATGAGTGAATGCATGAGAATGTGCATATATATGAGCATGTGTATTTGTGCATGAGTGTGAATGTAATATTTGCATATTGAGGTAAATATTTATGTATTCATGTGGGCATGAACTTCTGAGCATGTGTTTGCATGATATAATGTTGGTTTGAATGCATTAATATATATCATGTTTGTTTCAGCTTTTTAATGTATGAGTATATTGTGTAAGGGAAATGTGAAAATTTGAATGTGAAGACATGTGAGTGTGTGTGTGTGTGTATGAGTGAAAGTGAGTTTCATGTTTAGTGTGGGTATATTTGTATATGAGTGAATCTTCTTCATATTTCTGAGCATGTTATATTGAATATGTAAGTGAAGGGATGAATAGAACATCTGAGTATATATATTTGTGGTCCTGTGTCAATGAATTTGTGAGCACATTGATGTGATTGAGTAAGTGTGATTCAGTGTGTGTATGGGGAGTGTGAATGAATTTACATACATGTGTAATTTTTAGCATGTTTGTGTGAGTGCTTCTATGAATATGTTTAGGGAGTATGTGAGTGTTTCAGCATGCTTATGTATGTAAGAAAGTGTGACAATTTATATGTGAGTTGGTTTATGGATGAGAATTATATTTTGTGTTAATTTTTGTTTAAAGTAGACATTTTTGTGTACTCCTCTATATGAGTGAGTTTGAGTGCTTGCATGTATGTTTGTAGATTCATGTGTAGTGGCTGTTTTCATGTCATCCTATTAATGTGTGAGTGAATCTGAGTAAGGCAATGTGTATGTATGTGTGCATATACATGAGTGGATATAAGTATCTTATGTGTGGAACTGAATGTATGAGATTTTTGGTGAGAACACACTCATATGTCAGTGACTATGTGAACGTATCACTGTTAATGATAATGATAATTTGCATGGGTAAGTGAATGTGTGAGTGTGTTGCATAAAAATGGAGACCACTGTACTTAAACAACAATAAAAAAATAAATATTAAAGAAAACAAATGTGTCTTGTGAGTTAATTTGTGACTCCTATCATGTGTGTACAGATAAATGATAATGTTCGTGTGAATAAATGAGATGTGGACATGTTTGGGTATTTGAGTGAGTATATGTGTATGAAGATGTATGAGGAACCCCCCAAAGCCCAGAATTTAGTTATAGAAGTGTATTTATTCTTACATGTTTAAACTTCAGTCACCTTCAAAGTATTCTCCATTTGATGCAATACATCTATCGAGACATCTTTTCCACTGCTCAAAACAGTTTTTGAACTCATTGATTTTGATGCCCATTAGTGTTTCTGCCAATTTTTTTTCTTTCACCTTTTCTACATTGGCAAAACATTTCCCCTTGAGAATTTTTTCTCATCAAGGACAACAAAAAATGTTTCAGGGGCAAGATTGGTTGAATAAGGAGGGTGGGGCATGGGGGTCATTGCTGGTTTTGCTCAAAATTTGCTGACTCTCAGTGTGGGCAGGTGCACTCATAAATCGTTCATCATGAAATGGGCAAACACGTTGAAAGAGTCTTCAAAAAAATTCACTGAAGCCAAACACAGCCTCTCACAACAATGCCAGTTGGTGCACTGATACAGATGGATTCCTAGAACACTCACCTGGCAGGGGAAGCCTGTACTACAAGGGGCCCATCCTCCAGAAGATAATTCCAGTTTTTTTGTGTCCCCCTCATAAATGTATGTATGTCTATGGTAATTATTAAATTTGACGATATATGTGTTTTAGTAAATGAACTGTTACTGTGAATGAACATGAGTGTGCCTGTATGTTAGCATGTGACGGATGATAGTGCATTCACGTGACATAGTGTGTGTCATGTTCATTTGTTTGTTCCTGTTAATGGGCGAGTATACTTATTTAGTGATTGGTGAGCATCGTATTGGTGTGTACTTGAGTACAGAACATCTCTACTTTTGAGTGTCTATATGAGCATGTTCTTGAGATTTTGTTAATGTATTGGTGAAAGTGCATGAATGAGTGGGAACATCTGACTGTATAAACACAGTCGAGCAAAAGTAGGTTTACAGTCATTCATATGGAAAATAGTACAATAATTAATATATAATAATACAAGAATAAAATCTGTGTTCTATATACTCACAACTTTAAACCTACTTTTGCCCCACCCTGTATGTGTGCCCTTAAGTCACTGAATATGTGAGCATGTCCATTTTATTATTGATTGAATATTTTTCTTTAATAATTATTTTATTGTTGTTCCATTACACTTGTCTGCATCCTCTCCCCTCCCATCCCCGCACCTCCTCCAAACCCACGTCCTTTCCCTGCCTCCCTCCTCCCCCTTGGTTCTGTCCATGTGTCCTCTATTGAAGTTCCTGAAGACCTTTCTCCCCATTGTCCTCTCCCTCCTCCCCTCTGGCCACTGTCAGACTGTTGTTAATTTCAATGTCTCTGGTTATGCTTTTCTTGCTTTTTTATTTTGTTGATTATGTTCCAGTTAAAGGTGAGATCATATGGTATTTGTCCCTCACCACCTGGCCTACTTCACTTGGCATAATGCTCTCCAGTTCCATCCATGCTGTTGCAAAGGGTATAAGCTCCTTCCTCTCTGCTGCGTAGAATTCCATTGTGTAAATGTACCATAGTTTCTTTTTTTAATAATTACTTTATTGTTGTTCAACTACAGTTATTTGCAATGTCTCCCCTCCCCTCCTCCCTTCCCTTCCAACCCCACCTCCCTCCCCAGCCTCCCTGCTCCCCCTTAGTTCTGTCCATATGTCCTCCACCATGATTCCTGAAAACCCTTCTCCCCCTTGTCTCCTCCCCCCTCCCCCCTGGCTATTGTTAGACTGTTCTTATT
The DNA here is from genome assembly GCA_004026765.1 of Micronycteris hirsuta. NCBI lineage: Eukaryota > Metazoa > Chordata > Mammalia > Chiroptera > Phyllostomidae > Micronycteris > Micronycteris hirsuta. The sequence goes on along the minus strand of PVJI01006226.1, from coordinate 49,640 downwards.
TCAATGTCTCTGGTTATGTTTTGCTTGCCTTCTGTTTTTGTTGATTATGATCCAGTTAAAGGTGAGATCATATGGTATTTGTCCCTCACCACCTGGCTTACTTCACTTAGCATAATGCTCTCCAGTTCCATCCATGCTGTTGCAAAGGGTATAAGCTCCTTCTTCCTTTCTTCCGCATAGAATTACATTGTGTAGATGTACCATAGTTTCTTGATCCATTCATTTGTAGATGGGCACTTAGGTTGTTTCCAGCACTTGGCTATTGTGAATTGTGCTGATATGAACATTGGAGTGCATAGGTTCTTTTGAATTGGTATTTCAGGATTCTTAGGGTACAATCCCAGTAGTGGAATTGCTGGGTTGAAAGGCAGTTCCATTTTAATTTTTCTGAGGATGTTCCATATTGTTTTCCACAATGGCTGCACCAGTCTGCATTCCCACCAACAGTGCAGTAGGGTTCCTTTTTCTCCACATCCCCTCCAACAGTTATCTGTTGCTTTGTTGATGATGGCCATTCTGACTGGTGTGAGGTGGTATCTTATTGTGGTTTTAATTTGCATCTCTCTGATGGCCAATGATGTTAAACATCTTTTCATACGTCTCTGGGCACTCTGTATGTCCTCTTTTGAGAAGTGTCTGTTCATGTCTTTTGCCCATTTTTTAATTGGGTTTTTTGTCTTCCTGGAGTGGAGTCGTATGAGTTCTTTACATATTTTGGAGATCAAACCCTTGTCTGAGGTATCATTGGCAACTATGTTTTCCCATTCGGTTGGTTCTCTTTTCATTGTAATGCTGTCTTCTTTAGCCATGGAGAACCTTTTTATTTTGATGCAGTCTGTTTGTTTATTCTTTCCTTTATACCCCTTGCTTTAGGGGACATATCATTGAAGATGTTGCTGTGTGGAATGTCTGAGATTTTCCTTCCGATGTTTTCCCCTAGAACTTTTATGGTGTCATGAGTTACATTTAAGTCTTTTATCCACCTTGAATTTATTTTTGTGAATGGTGTAAGTTGGTGCTTGAGTTTCATGTTTTTGCATGTAGCCGTCCCGATTTCCCAACACCATTTGTTGAAGAGGATATTTTTATTCCATTGTATGCTTCTGCCCCCTTTGTCAAAGATTAATTGCCCATAGAGACTTGGGTTTATTTCTGGGCTCTCTATTCTGTTCCATTGGTCTATCTGTCTGTTTTTATGCCAGTACCAAGCTGTTTTGATTACAGTGGTCTTGTAATATAGTTTGATATCAGAAATTGTGATCCCACCTGCTTTGCTCTTCTTTCTCAAAATTGCAGCTGATATTCGGGGTTGTTTATGGTTCCATATAAATTTTTGCAGTGTTTGTTCTATATCTGTGAAATATGCCATTGGTACCTTGATAGGTATTGCATTGAATCTATAAATTGCTTTGGGTAGTATGGACATTTTGATGATGTTGATTCTTCCGATCCATGAGCATGGTGTATATTTCTATTTGTTTGTGTCTTCCATGATTTCTTTCTTCAGCGTTGCATAGTTTTCTGAGTATAGGTCTTTTACCTCCTTGGTGAGGTTTATTCCCAGGTATTTTTGTTGTTGTTGTTGCTATATCAAATGGGATTTTTTTCCTGATTTCTGTTTCTGCTGTTTCACTGTTGGTATACAAAAATTCCTTTGATTTCTGGATATTGACTTTATATCCTCCTGTTTTGCCCAATTCAGTTATTAGATCGAGTAGTTTTTTGGCAGAGTCTATAGGATTTTCGAAGTACACTATCATGTCATCTGCAAACAACGACAGTTTTGTTTCCTCCTTTCCAATTTGGATGCCTTTTATTTCCTTTTGTTGTCTGATTTCTGTGGCTAAAACCTCCAGTACTATGTTGAATAGAAGTGGTTATAGTGGACAACCTTGTCTTGTTCCTGATCTTAGTGAGAAAGATTTTAGTTTTTGTCCATTGAGTATAATGTTGGCTGTAGGCTTTTTATATATGGCCTTTATTATGTTGAGGAATGCTCCCTCAATTCCCACTTTGCTAAGTGTTTTTATCATAAATGGATGTTGTACCTTATCGAATACTTTTTCTGCATCTATTGATACGATCATGTGATTTTTGTCTTTGCTTTTGTTTATGTGATGTATTACCTTTATTGTTTTGCGAATATTGTACCATCCTTGCATCTCTGGAATGAATCCTACTTGGTCATGGTGTATGATCTTTTTGATGTATTGCTGGATGCGGTTTGCTAATATTTTGTTGAGGATTTTAGCGTCAATGTTCATCAGCGATATTGGCCTGAAGTTTTCTTTTTTGTTGTGTCTTCTTCTGGTGTGGGGATTAGGATGATGCTGGCTTCATAAAAAGAGTTTGGGCCCTGGCTGGTGTAGCTCAGTGGATTGAGCATGGTCTGGGAACCAGAGGGTCCAGGTTCGATTCCCTGTCATGGCACATGCCTGGGTTGCGGGCCGGGTCCCCAGTGAGGGCAATGTGAGAGGCAACTATACATTGCTGTTTCTCTCCCGGCTTGGACTGTTTCCATTGACAAGTCAGCTGCTACCCTTATCGGGGTTATCTTGTATGTTACTTCCTGTTTCTGCCTCACTGTCTTTAAGATTCTCTCTTTGTCTTGGAATTTTGCCATTTTAATTATGATGTGTCTTGAAGTGGGCCTGTTAGGGTTCCTTTTGATTGGGACTTCTGCATTTCTTGGATTTTTGTGGCTATTTTCTCATCAGATTAGGGAAGTTTTCCATCATTACTTTTTCAAACAGGTTTTCTATCCCTTGCTCTTCTTCTTCTCCTTCTGGTATCCCTATTATATGAATATTACATTTCATGTTGTCCTGCATTTCCCTTAATACCTCTTCATTCTTTCTGAGTCTCTTTTCCTGTTCTTGCTCTTTTAGGGTGCTCTTTTTTTCTACCTTGTGCTCCAGCTCGCTGATCTGATCCTCTGCCTCATTGAGCCTGCTTTTGATTCCTTCCATTGTGTTCTTCATTTCAGATATTGTATTCTTCATTTCCTCTTGGCCCTTGTGAATAGTTTCTATTTCCTTTTTCATGTTGACATAGTTTGCAGTGAGTTCATTAAAGTTTCCCTGTAGTTTCTGGTAATTTTCTGTGAGCTCACCAAGCTTCCCAAGCTTCTTGAGCTTCCTGATAACCAATGGTTTAAACTCAATATCTGATAGTTGGCTTGCCTCTGTTTCATTTATCATTCTTTCTGGGGCTTCCTCCTTTACTTTCATTTGGGGATTGTTTCTTTGTCTTCCCATTGTTTGTGAGACTCTTCTTGCTAGTCTCTGTTTCCTAAATTGATCTGTCAAGTTCTCTGTAGCCCGGCTGGTGTAGCTCAGTGGATTGAGCGTGGGCTGGGAACCAGAGGGTCCCGGTTCGATTCCCAGTCGGGGCACATTCATGGGTTGCAGGCCAGCTCCCCAGTGAGGGCCGTGTGAGAGGCAACCATACATTGTTTTTTCTCCCTCCCTTCTCCTCTCTCTGAATATAAATAAAGAAAATATTTTTAAAAAAAGTTCTCTGGAGCAGCAAAGTTAGTTTTGTTTCACTGTCTCTTTTTCGGGCTGGCCCTTGTCTGAGTCCAACTCTATTCTCTTCCTAACTCCAGGTTTTAATGTCTCACCTGTGGATAAAGAAGTGAGGGGAAGGGAGAAAAAGAAGAAGAAAAAAAAGAAAAAGAAAGAAAGAAAAATAAAAAAAATAAGAAATAAAAAGAGGAGAAGACTAGGAATATGTCCGATCTTTCAATTTCCCATGTAATCTTGGTCGCCAATCTTCTTATATGCTGGAATATGCTGGGAGATAACTCTGCTCCTCAGGAAATCGGCCAGATGTCTCACCAGTGGGCAGGAGGAAGTGGACCCTTCTCCCTCCTATTCCGCCGCCATTTTCTCTCCCTCCTGCTTCTGCCTTGCTGAAGACAGCTTTTTCTGAGACACAGCTGCCAGCAAACCCCAAACCTGCAAACCGTGACTCTAAAGCGTTAATCAGCAATTTGCACTGGCCACCTGGCCCTTCTAGCTGAGATGTTTTGATTAAGACTTTTAATTACTGATCATATTGTATTTTATAGTGAATATTGTTTCTGTGCAAAATAAACCAGTATTGGCATAAGGGAGAGAGGAGAAAAGTACTTTTGCAGAGAACATCACTATTATGGTTCTGATGATTGAATAATTTTTTTATCCTTTATTCCTTTAAATGTAACTTCTTTCTCAGCTAAGATGGTGGCTGCTGATTCATCCAATTCATCACTTCTTTTATTATAATGTTTAGAAATTCATCAAACAACAAGAATTTGGGGATGAGCCAAAAAAATTCCAGGCAGAAAATGAAGTAAATTAAAAAAAGTAACACACCTCCAGGCTAGCCTTCCTGGTGGTCTTCAGGTCTCCCATTTGGGTAAGAGCAACATGAAGCTTGGAGTTTTTGCTTCCCTCCCCAGCATACTTGTTCTGAATCCCGTTCCTCACCTGATTGAATATTTGAGCACGTTTTGGTGAAAGAATAAATGTGTCAATGTGCATGTTCATGTTCATATACCTGTATATATGTGAGTGAATTTGTGAAAACTTTTGAGTAACAGTTATGTGTTCTTAGTGAATAAATATGAGTGTATGTATATGGGTGAGCATCTCTCTGTGTGACAATGTATGTGTGAGCCTCTGGGTGGCTGATAATATTTTATTGAGTAAATACCTGTATTTAAAGTGAATATCTGTGCTTGGACATATGTGTGAGGGCTTCTGTAAGTGCATGCATGCATATAACTATATTCATGTGTACTGAGTATGTGTGATCTTGTTAGTGTGTGAATATACTTGTATTTCAGTAAGGTGATTTGTGAGTTTGTGCATGATAAAGTGTTTTTATGTGTTGAGTAAATCTGTGACCCTCTTGGAGAGTGTAAGCAAGAGAATATGCAAGAGAATATGTAATCATATATGTTTGTAACAATGATAATTTTCATGGTTAGTAAATTTGGGATTGTGTATTAACATCAAAAGTGTGTCTGTTTTGAGTGATTTTGTGATCCTGTTCACATGCATAAGTGCTTGTATGATAATGCTCATGTGACTAGGATATGAGAAAGTTTGTTTCACTGAGTAAGTATGTTAGTGTGCAGTGAGAATGTGAGCATATTTATGTGTGGGGGTGATTTGGTCAGTGTGTATTTTGAATGAGTGAATTGTGTGTTAATGTGAGTGAATGTATGAGTTTGTGTTTGTGGGCCTGTCCATTCATGAGAATGAACATGTGAACTTGTACATGTGAGAGTTTACTAGTGTGACAATATTTGACTCTTGAAGTAAATGTCTGTATGTTCAAGTATATATCTGAAATTTGTCAGTGTATGCATGAATGTTAGTATATTTATTTGAGGCATTGAATATGTACTGGGTTCATTTGCGTGAGCTTAACTTGTGAAAAACCTTGTATGAGTGTACCATAACCATGTTACTGGGAATTCATGTGAGCGTAACTACATGTGAGTAAGGTTTGGACCTTGTGGTGGATGTGAGCATGTCCATGAGTGTATGTGTGAGAAGACTGTTTATTTTTATTAAGTTAATATGCATGTGTAAGTGAAGTGGCATATGGAAGCATCTGAATGTATATATTTCTATTCCTGTGATAGTGAGTTTATGAGTATGTTCATGTGACTTTGTAAGCATGTTTGATTGTGTGAGCTTTTTAATATATGTTTATATTTAAATGAGTGGATGTATGTATGAATTTATCTGAGTGTACCATATACATGAGTGAAGGCCTAAGTTTTATGGTTAATGTGAGCAGATTTGTTAGTAAGTGAATATGTGAGCATGCATGTTTGTGAATGTGTTAATATGTGCATGTGCGCTACTGTGTGTGTTTTACATATTAGCATACTTGAATATGTACATAAATTTGTGGGCATCTCCATGATAGTGAATGAATATGTGAGCAAGTTTGTTTGAGTCAATGAATGTTTAAGTATATTTGAGTATGTAAATGTATGGCCATGTGAATGTAAGTGTATTTGACTGTGTCTGTGTGAGAATAAATTTTTGAGAATGTTGGTTTAAGTTAATGTTTTAATGTTATTCAGTGAATTTTAGTGTGTGCATTTCTTTTTTTTCTCAGTGAAGTTGCTAATGTGTTCATGTGAAGAATATACTATAGATGTGAGTGTATAGTGACCATGTTTGTATATGTGAGCTTGTTCATGTACAAGTTTGTGCAAATGATTATATGTCAAAGTGTCTATGTGTGTAAATTAATTTGTAACCATGTTTGTGAATGTGATTATGCATATGAATGTGTGAACATCTTAAGGATGAATATGCTCACACATGAGAATAAATGTATGTGACAGTAGATGAGGCATATGTGGGTGTGTGAGTGAATGTATAAGCATGTTACCTTGAGTATATTTGTGTGTTTGAATGAATGTGTGTGTCTATGAATGGGAGTAAATTGTGGTCATGCAAGTGTGAGCAAATGTGTAACTGTGTGGATATATGTGAACATGAATGTGTGTGAGAGTCTGCATGGTGAGTTTATGTGTTTGTATATTCATATGTTTGAGTAAATTTGTGATCATGTGCATGATGTGAGCATATTCATCTGTGAATGAATGTATAACTATATTAATTTGTGTGAACTTGTCCATGCATGGATCTCTTTCTGTGAGTGAATGCATGAGTATGTGTATATGATTGTGTCTCTGTGTGAATGTTGATTATGTTACATGAATGTGTTCATGAGTATACATGTGTGTTTGAAAGTAGGTTCATTACATGTATACGTAATCATATTCACATTTGTGCAAAAGTGATTGTGTGAGTATAATATAACCATGTGAGCATGATCATGTGTTTGAATGATTGTATCAGTATATCCATGTGTGTTCAGATGTGAGTGTGAGCGAATTGTACTTTCTATGTGTACTTTTGTGTATTTGTTTTGAATTAATGTGCAAAAATGTTTATGCCAGTAAATGCATAAGCATATTTATGAGTGCATATTAAAATAGAAGTTTTTTTTTGTTTGTTTTTGTTTTTTGTTTTTTTAAAGATTTTATTTATTTATTTTTTGAGAGAGGGAAAGGGAGGGAGACAAAGAGGGAGAGAAACAGCAATGTATGGTAAATAGAAGTTTGAGTGAATATAGAAGTATATGTGTGTGAGTTAATGGATATGAAAACATGTTTATGGGGGGCATGTTAATGTGTATATTCATGTGAGTGAATGTGAACATGTTTGTGTGCTACTAAATTCATGTTATTTTGTGTGTGACAGTATGAGCACATCCATGTGTGTTTATGTGCAAGTGTTGAGAGAATGTGAGTGTGTATGTGAATTTGTATTAGGTTATATGAGTAAATATGATCTTATCTGTGTGTAAACTTGTATGTTTCAGAGTTTACTGGTGTGACAATATTTAACTGTTGAAGTAAATGTTCGTGTGTTCAAGTATATGTCTGAAATTTGTGAGTGTATGCATGAATGTTAGTGTGTTCATGTTCCCATGTGTTTTTTTGGGTGTGTGAATGTTAATTCACATGCATATATGTTAATGAGCTTGTTCACTGTATAATTATGTAAAGTGATTCATGTGTGTGAACTGGTTCATGCATGAGTGACACATAAATGTATGTGATCATGTTCCTGTTTTTTTAATAAATGTGAGACCATGCCTATGTGTGAATGCTGAGAGTTAGAGTCTGTGAGTGTGTAATCATGTCCATGTGTGAGTAAATGCATTAGAATATGTGTGTGTTATGTGAGTGAAAGTGAGAATGTACACTTTTGAGTGACATAATGTGTTCGCAAGTTTTTGTGTCTGGAAATGTTAATGTTTAAGTATGTTCACACGTGAGTGAATTTCTGCGCATTATCATGTGTTAGACTGAACTATATGAATAAAAGTGTGAACATGATTGTGTTTTGTGCATGTTAATGTGAAATTATCAGTGAAAATGTGGGTGTAAATAGAGTATGTTCATTCACATCTGAGTGTGTGATCATGTATGTATGTGAGCATATTGATTGTATAAATTAATGCATGGGCACGTTGGTGTGTATGAAAGTGTTAAAATATGAGTATTTTCCTGTGTGACATTAAATGTGTAAGCAAGTCCATGTATGTGAGCATGATAATGTACAATTTTAAGTGAAGTAAGTGTATGTGAGTGTCTATATGTGTGAATTAATTTGTGAGAAAGTTCATGTGGGTGAATGTTGTTTATATGAGCATGTTAATGTCTTAATGTTGCCATGACTGTCTGAGCATGTTTTTGTATGAATAAATATATGTGCATTTATGTGAACATTTTTGTGTCATAAATTCATGAGGTTTTTGTATGAGCATGGTAATATGTGAATATGTTCATTAATGAATGTGTGAATGTGGATACATGTGTACATGCACATGTAAGTATATGTTTGTTCATATTAAAATGTATTATTGTGCAGGTTAAACTATTTTCACATATGTGACTGAAAGTGTGATTATATCCATGTGTTAATTGACATGCGAACATGTTCATGAGTGAGTGAATGCAGAAGTAGGTTTGTGTGTGTGCACATTTTCACATGGGTGAAAATGATAATGTCTTAGTTTGAACAAATGTGAGCATGCCTGTATATATGAGGATGTTAATATGAGTATGCTCATGTGTGAGTAAATGTGAGAATATGTTCCTGTGTATCATTGAATGCATGAATGTGTTCATATGGGAGTGACTGGGTCTATATCTGTAAGTGTGAATGAATGTGTGATCTGAGTGAATTTTTGTGTGAAAGAATGTATCAGTGAAATCATGCTTGTGAGTGAATGTATGAGCATGAGTGTATATGAGCATGTTTTTGTGCAAGTGACTGTGTGAGTTTGTGAGTGCATGTCATTGTATCTTTGTGTAAGTATGTTCTCGTGTGTGACTGACATAATATGCATGTACATGTGAGCATGTTTATTTGTGTAAATGTGTGCTTTTTCATGTGTGAACTTTTTCATGTGTGAGTGATTTGTGAATGTATATGTGTGTGAGCACATTTGTTTTGGTGAATATGTGGGTATGTCCATTTGCATGTGTGTTTATTTGTGAGTAAATATGAGTATATGAGTCTGCATGTGAATGCACAATTATATACATGCATGTAAGCATGTTAATGTAAAAATGTAACAGCACGTGAATTATGTTCATGAGTGAATGTGTCAACATATGAATATGTTTATGTGAGTGAATGTGTTAGAATGCTTGTGTATGTTATAGATTTAATGTGTAAGTATAACTGAATATGTGAGTATGTGTTTGAGTGTGTTTCCTCCTCCAGGGGCTTTTTTTTTAGGCCCTCATGTCCACTGGTGGGATTCAAATATGATCATGGATTTAAAAGCAATAAATACTAAACTGTAAGGTGCTACGCACATATAAACTTATTCCCTATTGGCTCAAAGCTGCCTATAACCAGCTCTGCAGCAAGGCCACATTATCCTTTGTGTATTATATCACACTGCTGCTTTGGGAACAGGTATGATCCTCCTGATTCAGCCTGCTTCCTTCACTACAGGATGAATGTCCAGAAGCTGAACTGCAAAGACCAAAAAGTGTTACTTCAACCTGAATGTTTCAGAAAACAAGTTGTTATTGGCAGTAATTATCTGAATGACAACTGAGGTGTAAATGGTCTTCATGTTAAGGTATATCCCAGACTCTAGTATTCAAGGATATTGTGAACAAGCCCCAGCAAGTGGTAATGTGGTGACAGAGACTTCTATAAACACAATTCTTTATTATAGACTTTCAGGCTCCCCAATAGCCTTAGAGGGTGGAACCTCTGTTAGGCAGTTAACAACATGTAGCAGGACATGGTCCTCCACCAATCCCAGGTTCATACTTCTCATTCTAGATGATTCAGTGCCACTCATGCAATTCTGTCCCTTTTGGTGGAATCCTAGAGACCATAAAAGGTCAGCACAGAGCCTTGTTCAAGGGTCCCTAGGTGAAAGATCAAGTGGGAGCAGAAATGCAATCAGTACACCATGTATCCTGGCACAGAGATGCAACCCAGAAGAAGGAAAAGTTTTTTTTTCTAATTTATCTGTCCAGGGGGGTCATCCTATGTGCTAGCAATGATCAGTATGATAACTTAGCTAACGTATCCTCACGTCTCTAAAATGATACTGAAAAAAATGTTATGGACTGCGTGTTTGTGTCCCCTGCAAATTCATATGTTGAAGGCCTAATCATAAATGTGATGGTATTTGGAGGTGGGATTTTGGGGAGATAATTAGGCTTACATGAGGTCATGATGGTGGGCTACCCATGATGAAATTAGTGCCTTTATAAGAAAAGAAAAAAACATCAGAACTCTCTCTTCATTGTGTAAGCACAAATACAAACCAGGAAGAGAGTTCTCATGAAGAACCAAAGTAGACAACAGCTTGATTTTGGAATTCCAAGTCACCAGAAGTATAAGAAATATGTGTCTTTTGTTGTCATTCAAACTACGGTGTTTGTTATAGTATCCATAACTATGACAATAAGCCTCCAGATAAGGTGCCTAAATTGATATTTGGATATTTGGAGTGATAGTCTCAGCCCCATGTACCATCACTGCCCAACTCAATTAGCTCCAGAAGGCAAGAAAAGTGGAAGTAACCATTTATTTCCTTCTTATAAATGGCTTTGCTCCAACTCCTCTACCTCCCTAATATGTTCCACAGTTGCAATGCTCAAGGAACAGATGAATGAAGGAATAACAATATCTTATTCATGGCTTTACTCTGCAATATGGGGGTGCTAAGCTGGGTGAAGCCCTCAGGAAGCTGCTTTACACAACACTGTGGCTCTGGTTTCTCTTGCCCTGAAGGAAGCAGCTCTGGTAGTTTTCCCAGGCTCCTCTTCATCTTCCTCTCCTCAATACACCCTTCCTTCTCAAGGAAGAAATGTAGTTACTGTTTGAACCTGAACAGGACACAGTTGCTAAGGCCTTTGCCTGTGAACTTGTGGGGGAGGATAAAAAATGGGTTAAACACTGAAATTCTACTCCAACTCAGACACGAAGATAAGTTTAATTCTGAGTCTAGTGGAAGGCCTCGTAGAAACATGTAGGGGTCCCTAAACTCTGAAGCCCTTGACCTGATTTCCTGCTTGAAAAGAGAACTAGGTGTGGGGGCAAGTAACTCTCATGGGGTAAGTATCACTGCCTGTATTTTGCTTGCCAGGATGACCTGACAGACCTGATGTGGGCTTGGGCTCAAATTTCCTGTGGAGCAAGAGATTATTTGAATGGGTCTTAAGTACTGTTGATACATGAACTACTATTTATCTGTGGAAAGTGTTTTCCTTCTTATCCTCACTATTGTTCTTTGCCCTCATCCCTCTTTTCTCTGTCCCAGCTTCTCTACTTGTCTCTCTTGTGCCCTCATTTTCTTCCTGAATCTTTTCTTCTTCAGTTAAATGCAGTTCAAAATGTAATCTGTACATTCATGCCGTCTCACTCTATTCCAGAAACAAGTTGTAAATCTCTACCAACTTCCTCTTTTCTCTCACCAAAACACCCCCAGCAACTTAACATTGCCTCCGTGGTACCTATAGGCTACTGGCAGGTGTTAACCTTCTTTTTTTCCTGCTGATGAGCCGAGTTTCCTCTCTAGAGCATGCTATGGTTGTTGACCAAGTAGGATGGACAAGCCACCTCATAAGAGAAACACCTTGCACAACGGTGTTCTGCTTTGTTCTCTTTCCATCATCCCTGCCACCCACTCCATTTAGACTGCAGCTGCTTCAAATTATGAATTTCCTACACCCCACAAACACACACAACATCCCCAGACTTAGATCCTACAGTTCTTCCTTCTGTCTAAAGAAGTCTTCAGTTGTTCTTGCACTTCCCCATTCATCTATTTTTTGGCAAAATCAATCCAAGGACCCAAATTTTCTCATATACCCCAGGTCTTCTTGCCAAAAAAAGAAAAAAGAGCTTAACGTAATCTGCCTTAGGTATTAGACATCCAGTATAAACAGATCAAAGTCTTATAAAAGATGGTGGTAACATGACTCAGAGTTAATGCAGACTATCTATACCAGTCAATCCCTAGAGGTCGGCTCCTGCCACTCACTGTTCCCTCCTCCTGGCTCTGGATGCCTGCTGAGATAGCTATGTTTTCTTGAAAAAGTGGAAGAATGTGCTGGGTGTACTTAAATAGTTGTTGCTTAGCCTTTGCTGAGATACATAAGAACAAGAAAAGGAGGAAATGAGGTAGATACTCCTTTGACACCCACTGGTGTTTGGCCCAATTGATCTAAACATTGGTATTGTACAAGGAAGAGCTAAGTTGTGCTCTAAAACATGAATTCCCATTTACTCAGCCCTCACTGCAAGAATCTTGGCCTCCCTAGGGGACCCAGCTAGATGAGGCACTGCTTTACTTGTAGTTATTAAAAAAAACCTGTCTCCTGCCTTCTCAACTCCAGATTCTCAATCCCCATGTACACACTCACCTTATAACCTATGCAATACACCTTATCCTCTCACATTCTTCAGAGAGAAATGGAGCAAAGGTAAATCAACCAACAAGTGAACTATCTACAAAGATGAGGGCCCAGGGCTACGGACCTGGTTTTAAGGTGCCTCCAAGGCCAAACATGGGGACCCTACATAACTACCCTCAGGTTCCAAAGGCTCACACTTGTGAGCTATTTAGGGTTGAGCCAGTGGGTGCTCAGAAGACCTATATTCATTTGCACAAGTATGAACCATTAGCAGTCATTAATCCTTTAGAATTGGTATCTAGTTCAAATTTCTGTAAAACCTCTATTTAATATACCCTTTTTTTGGTCTTTCATTGATTTAGATTTCCTGAGCATCCCCTGGGCCACAGGATATTATTTCTATTCTGTGGGTTCAGGATAGGTTTCCTATCACTAAAAGCTGTATGGTCCGGGCTAGCTGTCCTTTCCAAAGGAAAAGCTTGGGGAAAAAATTTCAAAAAAAAGTAGCTTCTTGGTTTCCTAGTGGTTTGTACTTTAGCTTCCTTTCCTTCTCTCATTTCTGCTCTAGAGATTTGAGTACTATGCCAAAAAGTTTGGATTTTATTTGACAGTTAAATAAAGCCATCAATAGTTTCTGAAGTAATCAGACTGAATTTATAAGGATCACACTGACTTCAGTGTGTTAAATGAACTGAACGGGCCATCACTGACATTAGAGAAACCAGAGGTTGGGATGTTGTTGCAGTAATTCAGTAGCAAGATTCCCAAAGCCTAATCTTGGGGAAACATGATCAACAGATAAATAAAAACAGAGTTACAATGTTTTCTGAACATAGAGCCAATAAAACTTTTTGGGAGTTGAAGGCTTGGGAGACAGAGTGGCAAGGACCTGGGGCCTGAATAGGTGAGGTTCACTGGACAGAGAAGATCATGTGTTCAGTTTTGAACAAACTGAATGTGGTGAGTGACCAGAGTGCACAGACTGTGTGCTCAAGTGCCCTCCCCGTAGAGCATGATGGATGGGGCAGAAAATTCTAGCTTGAGAAGCACAGCACCCTGTGGCCTGCATCCCTATTTCTGTGGGTAGTGCTCCTCTTGTCACACCAGGGAGTGCACTTCAGGTTTGGTGTCCTCACAAGGGAGTGTGGAGAGAGCAGAAGGCTTCTTGCAAATAAAGCCAAAAGGGTGGGAGAAATTCCAGGGTGAAAGCAAAAGGCCTGGGGGTTGGGAGCACTCTTATGCTCCACTATAAGTCTCTGCATGTCAGGAAGGTGGTATCTAGAAAGGCAGAGGTATAGAGCCTTGGCAAGTACCACCAGTCAGCTTATCCAGTGGGGCTGGCTTGCTGTATCTCAGCTCTAGTCAACTTAACACAAAGACGTCAAATGTCTAGAAGTGGCTTACCTACAAAATTTGGACTCAGATGGACATATCTCACCAGCACCCTGTCTAAAACTTTCTGAACAAATTTCGCTCACATAGTTTTTGTTAAAGCAGAGAAGTTACTGCTTAATAGTAAATGCCACATTGTTTCTCAGAAAACAAATAGCAGAGATCATTACAGATGTCAACTTTCAAAAGCCATCCCTTCTGCAAACATGCAGACATGTATAATTATATATTTACACACTCTCTCCTCCACCCCCCTCCACAATGAATCAGCTAGAAGCACAGCACTAAGGCAGACCCTTCCCCCACCAGCTTTTATCCTGGGTGGGGTATGAAGACTGGGTCCATGTTACAAGGAAGGATGAAGAGGTAGTGGAGAGTATTCTGTTAAGTGGCAAGGGGAAAGACTCAGGTAGGTGAAAGCCCTCAGAAAAATCCATTACTTCCACCCCTAAGGAGCCCTGCATTACAATCAGAATGGACACAGCTTTTGAGATTACTAGGGGGTCCTCCTTCCAGGGCACGTGATTGCACAGGAAAAGAAATCGTTCACCCTCATTGCCCTACTGACCTGAACTAACCACTCTACATTATATAGCTCAAAGTTACATTTTGCCTACCTGGGCTGGGACCAGGCATTTTGTTGTCAAATCCATGCCAACATTGCTCTAGTACACCTCTGTTTTAGGGCTGGGTGTATATCATATGATGCAGAGAGAGAACTTTGTCCATATAGCAGAGTTTTTTGATCCTCACCCAACAAAGCGATTTCAGATTCTTGGACCTCAGGGACTATATTCTCAAAGACATTCATTCTGCAAGCAGGCATTTCTCTCACTAATCATGTGCTTACATCCTGGAGGTGATGTCTTAGGTGAGAACATGTAAGTGTGAAGCCATAACAACACAGAGAGCTAGCCTTTCCAAAAGTTTCTGATGTGCTCACACAAGACAATTGAGACCTACAGCAAGACCTTTTCCCCGCAGAGGGGCTTGTGAATAAAAACAAGTCCTGGACATCCCTGTGACTCTGGGGTTTTCTAACACATTAGCCAAAGAACATTAGTCCTTGCAAATCTGTGCATGTGCCCACACTTGCATGTGTTTGCTACCATGGTTTGATATGTGGAGTTATAGACATTGTGGAGCTGTCTGCCTGGAACCTTGCCCATGTGCTTCCCCCTGGGTACATAATTCATTTCTGGCTTACCTTTTAAAAACTTATCCCTGGTTATCTTTAGTAAGATTTCATTTTGCAATATTACAAAGTGTATGCATGAACAATTCCTGATTTAAAGCCATGCATTTCCTCCACACCTGTTTCCAACCACATGTTATCCATGTTCTCAGGATCTTGTATCCACTGCAAATACATATTTCTATGTGATTTGCATGCAAATGGATGACTAACATCGCTTCAGATATTCACAGACCCAAACTTAAAAACAAACTTAGATAAAAGCCTGTGTCTTCTAAAATTTCACAAAAGTAGAAAAGTACACTTATCTTAGGCCACATGTATATGCAGCCATAGATTGCATTGTCTGGGCCCCAATGAAGCTGAGTCAATAATCCTATTGGTGACATCAAAAAGAGCACCCCCACCCCTCAAATACATGCCCTGAAAATGGGCTAAAATCCAGATAAAAACAGGTGTCTCTCATGTTTATGCTTTGTGTCTTACCTGTCACTCTATACCTCTATTTTGATCACCTCCTATTTACTCCATTGATGAGAGAGGGGTTGTTGGCCAAATACACAAAAGTGGACACTGGGCAATGAGATCACAGCCCATTATACTGTGGGCTTAATATAATTAACCCTCTATTTGCAGATTCTGTATTTGCAAATTTTCCTGCCCGCTAAAACTTATTGGGAACCCCAAAATTAATGCTCAGGGTTATTTTGTGGTCATTACAAACATGTATAGAGTTGCAAATATTTTGCGTCACCTGATGCACACATTGTCAGCTGATGTCAGACAAAGCAATGATCCTCTGCCTTCTTGTGTTCATCTGTCATATTTTTAACAGGTGACTTTTTAGCAGTATATTTAGTGTCACACTGTTTACATTTCTGTGCTTTTTTAGTGATTTTATTGTTTAAAATGACCTCCGAGTATAGTGCCAAAGTCCTGTCTGGTGTTCCTTGCACAAGAAGGCTGTCATGCATTTTATGCATGTTTCAGGCATGAGTTATAGTGATTTTAAATGAGTTAAATGTAAATGAATCAACAATATATGTTAAAATCAATGTAAATGAATAAAAATACACATCAAACAAGGTGTCTTTAAAAAGAAATACACATAAAACAAGTTCAACATTAACTGGTTGATGAAAATGCTGTTATGACCAGAGGCTCAAGAAACATAACTGTATTTCCCCTAGGAGCAATACTTTAGTACTCACAAATTCAGTGTTCATGGCGACTTTATAGAACATTACCATCACAAATTAAAAAATTAACTGTGTAAGAAGAGACATATGTTATGTTATGTACTAGTGTGCTAGGGCT
Organism: Micronycteris hirsuta; assembly: GCA_004026765.1. NCBI lineage: Eukaryota > Metazoa > Chordata > Mammalia > Chiroptera > Phyllostomidae > Micronycteris > Micronycteris hirsuta. Next base: position 33,255 of record PVJI01006226.1, on the reverse strand, counting down.
GCCACAATAAAATACCACAGACTGGATGACTTAAACAACAGAAATTTATTTTCTCAGTTCTGACGGCTAGAAGTCCAAGATCAAGTTGCCATCAGGGTTGCTTTCTGGTGATACCTCTGTTCTTTGCTGATAATCATTTTCTTGCTGTGACCTCACATGGTCCTTCATATGCATGTAGACAGAGAGAGTGCTCTGGTGTCCTGTCCTCTTTTTACCAGGCTACTAGTCCTATTGGATTAAGACCCCACTGTTAAGACCTCATTTAGCCTTAATCACCTCCTCAAAGATCTTATCTTCAAATATAGTCAACTGGGGGTTAGAGTTTGAACATATGAATTTTGGGGATACACAATTTAGTTCATAACATTCTGGGTATCTGTGAGGAAAGTGATTCCCAGAGTTCTTTACTCCAAAGGGGAAGGTCTTAGGCAATAGCCCAAGGGTTTATAAAATGTAAAGATAGGGTCATTTACTGGCCATAGTGTTCAGTGCTAAGATGACTGCCTGAAGTTTTGCTGATTGTGCTGACCGTTTGGTCTTGTCCTTTATCATGAACATTCTGGTTCAGGGATGGAAAACAGGAATTCGTGTAATGTTGACAATAAAACCTGTAGTGTACAAACTCCCAGTGGTGTTCACTCAGTTGAACCCAAGGGGCCCAAAGGTAGTCAAGAGGTCTGGGGGGAGGGTAGACTCTTCCACTACCATGGCATCTAGCAAGGGACTAAGGACAGGTAAGGCCATGCCCTCCTGTGAGAGAGATATGCTAGAGAGCTCAAATTTGGCTCTATCCTGAATCAAGAAGGTCTCAGTTACCATGCTGAGGTTGTTGGGTACTTATTCCATGACCCAAGGCATATTAGGCAATTTGGTACAGAGGGTCCCAGATTCAGGGTCTGTGGCAGCCTCTATTTTGAAGTTAGCTCTGTATGTGAACAGTAATTGCCACTTTAATGGTATATAGTAGAAGGCTAAGAAGGGCAGTTTCCTGTATCAGAATGCCATGGGAAACTTATAGCCATCTTGGGTGATCCAAAGACTCCAGAGGTCATGAGAAGAGGTTACTAATGCCTCTAGAATGAAGGGACCTCTCAAGACACTAATGTGAGTGTCCATTTATTTACATTTGGACAGACTTCAGAGATTTTTGTTGGAGGAGGCTTTTATTATTTTGTTGTATAAATTATTTTAGTACTTTTTGTATTTCCAGTTGGATTAAATTATGGACCTTCGTTTCAATGTAATTTGTGTCTTCCCTCCGTATTCAGGTTTATTTTCTTTCTTTAGTTCTCTTTGTTTGTCACTGGATATATTTTGTTGGTATGGAGTCCTTTCTATTCTGCTTATATTTGTAAATTTATTTCTCTAGAGAGCCTCAAATCAGTATCATTAGGATCAGGGTCCCCTATGGCAATCCCCTGTGGCAATGATTGTTTTATAGCTTTAAGAAATCTGGGCTTAAGTCAAGTTTGAACTAACTTCATCACTGTACAACAGGGATGCCATGAGTGTTTCTCCCTATAACTACAAAGACCAAGAATTTTGTAGTAACAGAGACATGGCCAACAGAGCAACACAGTGGAAAATCAAGGGGCCCCCAGTCCAAAGGCCAGTGGACTGAAACCATCTTCTGCTGCAGCGTCCACCGTTCCACCACATGGTATTCATTCATTCCTTTGTTTGTTTGTTTGTTTGGTCTTTTATCTCTGTAAAATTTCCCTCAGAATATTTTATATTTCTAGCTGTGTAAATTTTCAGCTTTGTGTTTTGTCTCCATCCAATCATGAGTAGTTCAAACCTTCTGAGTAGTTATGAGGAAAGGTTCGGTGATCCAATAACCTACCACTTAAGCAACTGTCTCCTCCTCTAGTTTTAGGTTTCACACCCAATAAGGTCATTTTGTCTACATCTTGGGTGGGAAGTATAAAGATTTGTGATCACAAGATTAGCCCATTGGTATGTTGGTAAGTAGCAGAGATAAGCAAAGTCAAGGCATACTGACAGCAGTTTTGCATTGGGAGAACATTTCAATACCAAATGCTTCTTTCCCTTTTCTCATCAATTCCTCAGCCACAGGCCACCATGTATGTGTACTTCAGTAGCCTTGGGTGATAAGAGAGTGTGCGGGACAACAGCAAGAGAAGCAGCAGCACAGAAGATGTGCAAGTTCCATACCCTGACCTGAACAATGACTATTAAGACAATCAGACTGTCATGCTTGATTCTCCCTGTGGCAGTGATCTCCTTCCTTTCAGCAAACCCAATAAAGGGCCATCCCTGGGATGCACAGTCATAGTGCCATATGACTGCCCTAAGCAACCAGTAATGGTCACCAGGTTAGATGCAGTGGTCCCTGCATGACAAGTCAACAGACCAGTCCACAGTAAGAGGGACTCAAGCACTGACCAGTTATAGCACTGTATTGTTGCCACTTTTATGAGTGGGAGCCACAGAGGCTACTACCTCCCACACACAGAACAAACTCAATGGTACATTACACTGGAATACAATCAATTAACTACAATTATTTCTTGGGGACAAGAGTGTTTAAGGGTGGAAAAGATGGCGATACCCAAAGAGATAATACAGTGCCACGTTGGCCAAGCACAAGCCCACAGGCACATGATGGTACTGTCCCAGGCAGCCTTCTCTGTATCATGGAACTAGGTAGTTAGCCAAGGAGCAGCTAGTTAAAAGTTGACCAACTGTCTTAGATTGTGGTTTGGCCATCGTGTGGGATAACAACTGTTTTAGTCACCACCTCTTTACCTCATTGGTGAAGGGTCCCACCCTACAGTTGTGGACATGGCTGAAACCACAACAACTAACACTGGACAAAAAATAGTTTATCAGTTACATACACTCACAGCCCAGGAGACGAGGACATCACACGCCATGCAGAAGGGATGTACTCTGGAACAGAATGAACCAGAAGAGTCTGTGGATGCCAGGCATTGTAGTACAGTAAGTCTTCACTTAACCTCATGGATAAGTTCTGGAACTGTAAGCAAAGTGCCATATAATGAAATCAATTTCACCGTAGATTAATTGATATAAACAAGAACTTAGTTCCTACAACATCCTATCAACTTTATAATGACACAGCGTTAAATGAAATAACATTACATGATGACCTAAATTAAGAGGGTGAGGGGCCTGGCTGGGTGCTTAGTTGGTTGAAGTGTTGTCCTGTGCACCAAAAGTTTGAAGGTTCAATTACAGTCAGGGCACATACCTACGTTGCAGGTTCGATCCTTGGTTGGGATGCACAGGAGGCAACTGATCAATGTTTCTCACATTGATGTCTCTCTCTCTCTCCCTCTTCTTCTGTCTCTAAAATCAATAAAAAAACATATTCTCTGGGAATTTTTTTTAATTTAAAGAGGATGAGGTACCCCCTGATTCCAGAGGGAGGATGTGATTGGTTTGTTTAAATAATCCTGCTGGCTGATAGGGAAATGAAATCACTACTCAGGGATAATAAGCAGGTATGTACTTGGCCCATTTGATAAGGAGGGCTGTTTGGCTAGTGGTCTATCTGGAAAAACAGAGTGCGGAGAGGGAATTGCCATTAGGCCATTCAAGGCCCTCCCAATTTTACCAGATATCAAGGCAACAAAAATATTAATTTTATCCCTCACCTCATAACACTCCACCCCCAGAGTTCAGAAAACATGACTGAGGAGAACTGTGAGGAGAACTATAGAACAACCACAGTGTCTATAGAAGGGTGGATGAACTCTGGGTTGGTAGCATCCCTACCCCCTGTGATTTGGGCACACACCAGGTGACATCGGGTCTGCCAATAATCTGTGTAGTCTGAAGCACAGGACTCCATTTTGACTGACCACCCCCATTCCCAACCCCAACCTGTCCAGATGTCAGCAGGAAGAGCATGTTGGCTGGGGTCCTGAAGTCCAGGTCAATGTCATCCCCAGCCAACTCCTTTCCAAATGTTGCCCATTCACCCTTACCTTCCCTCCTCAAGGCAGCCAGGTGACTCTACTTACCAATAAGAGGTCCAGAACTATGTCAGGACTGTCAGAGGAGAAGTTAGAGGTCAAAGAGCAATTTTGAGGTAGGATTGAAGTCATTGTCCTTCAAGAGTCACGTCCATATGAGCAGTAGTGGTACAGTGGATATAATAGCTCCGTAGGACTTAAAACATCGGAGATGTCTAGGGACAGGGAAGAGAACGAGGGGATGGGGAAAAGGGAGCAGGAAAGCACTAGCCGAGGATAAAGGAAACTATGTAGGAAGCGATAGCTCTTCTGCAAAGTCACCTCTAAGGAAGCAGGGAGAGTAGGGATAGGACGGTGCCTGGGAACTGCGATAGGAGCAGCAACCCAGCAGCTCTACAGGCTTCACTGTGCACCCAGGATGCATCCTGAGCTTGAAAGTTCATAAGCTCTGCAACTACTTACAGCTGCTGACTGGGAGGGCACTGAACCAGGCGCCCGCCTGGCTCCTCCCATCCCACCACGGAGCCTTGCCAATCCAGGCTATGCCAGCAGCCATGCAAAAATTGGCGTGATCCCGCCTCCTATTGCGGACAGCACACTGCCCAGCTCTGTCCTTCTTCTGGCCTCTGCAGTTCTTCCTGAGCCAGGTCCAACTCCATGGCTGCTGGAGTGCTGGGGCGGGGTCAGCGGCTTAGTGTTCCACACCCTGCCCTTCGGCTTTGCAAATATGCAGTATGTGCTTTTCTCTTGAAGCAGCGTATGCCCAAGAAATTGCCTTTTGTGGTGAAGACAATGCACTGATTTGACTGTCCTGGCTGAATCTATCTGCATTCTGGAAGAGCTGGACACCTATGGGGAATCAGGAGGTAATTGGCTGCTGACCATTCCCGGACTCCTGAGCCTCTGATGAACCCCAGGGCCTCACCTCTGAGTGGGTGGAGGAGGGATTAAATTATGGGTTTTATGACAGGGTTCTGACCACAATAAGAGTAACTCTTCATCAAGACAGAAATTGAGCTCCAGAAGTCCACTACTCCCATAGCCAGGGGATGCTGAGTTGAAATACGGATTTTTTTAATTAGTTAATTTATTGTTGTTCAATTACAGTTGTCTGCATTTACTCCCCACCACTCCCCCACCCCGACCCCAGCCAAACCCACCTGCCTCCCTTGCTTCAAACCCCTTGGTTTTGTCCATGTGCCCTTAATAGTGAGTTGTTCCTAAAAACCCTTCCCTCCATTATCTCATACCACCTCCCCTCTGGTCACTGTCAAATTGTTCTTAATTTCAATGTCTCTGGTTATATATGGCTTGCTTATTTGTTTTGTTGATTAGGTTCCACTTAAAGGTGAGATCATATAGTATTTGCCCCTCACTGCCTGGCTCATTTCACTTAGCATAATGCTCTCTAGTTTCATCCACGCTGTCAAAAAGGGCAGGAGCTCCTTCTTTCTCACTGTGTAGTATTGCATTGTGTAAATGTGCCATAGTTTTTGGTTCCACTCATTTACTGATGGACACTTAAGTTGCTTCCAGCATTTGGTTATTGTAAATTGTGCTGCTATGAACATTGGGGTGCATAGGTTCTTTTGAATTGGTGTTTCAGGGCTCTTAGGGTATAATCCCAGTAGTGGAATTACTGGGTCGAAAGGCAGTTCCATTTTCAGTTTTCTGAGGAAATTATATACTGTTTTCTGCAGTGAGTACACCAGTCTGCATTCCCACCAACAGTGCACTAGGGCTCCCTTTTCTCCGCATCCTCTCCAACACTTATCTGTTGATTTGTTTATGATGGCCGTTCTGACAGGTGTGAAGTGGAATCTCGTTGTGGTTTTAATTTGCATCTCTCTGATGGCTAGTGGTGCTGAGCAACTTTTCATATGTCTCTGAGCCCTCTATATGTCCTCCTTGGACAAGTCTTTTGCCCATTTTAAATTTTTGTTTGTTTGTTTGTTTTCCTAGAGTGGATGGTGTGAATTCTTTATGTATTTTGGACATCAAACCTTTGTCCAAGGTATCATTGGCAAATATGTTTTCCCATATAGGTGGTTCTCTTTTCATTTTAATGTTGTTTTTTTAGCCTGCAGAAGCTTTTTAATTTGATGAGCTCCAATTTGTTTATTCTTTCCTTTATGTGTATTGCTTTAGGGGACATATCAGTAAAGATATTCCTGCGTGCGATGTCGGAGGTTTTCTTACTGATATTTTCCTCTAGGAATTTTAGGATGTCATGATTTATATTTAAGTCTTATATCCACCTTGAATTTATTTTTGTGTATGATGTAAGTTGGTAATCAAGTTTCATTTTTTGCATGTAGCTCTGAAGATCTGCCAAAACCATTTGTTGAAGAGGCTATTTTTACTCCATGTTATGCTTTGCCCCTTTGTCGAAGATTAATTGGCCGTGGAGACTTGGGATTATTTCTGGGCCCTCTGTTACGTTCCATTGGTCTATGTGTCTGTTCTTATGCCAGTACCAAGATGTTTTGATTACAGTGGCCTTGTAATAAAGTTTGATATCAGATATTGTGATCCCCCCCACTGTGTTCTTCTTTTTCAAAATTGCTGCAGCTATGTGAGGTTGTTTATGGTTCCATATAAATTTTTGAAATGGTTGTTCTATATCTGTGAAATATGTCATTGGTACTTGAATAGCAATTGCATTGAATCTATAAATTGCTTTGGGTAGTATGGACATTTTGATGATGTGAATTCTTCCGATCCATGAACACTGTATATGTTTCCATTTGTTTCTGTCTTCCTTAATTTCTTTCTTCAGTGTTGTGGAGTTTTCCATATAGGTCTTTTACATCCTTGGTTAGGTTTATTCCTAGGTGCTTTATTTTTCTTATTGCTATATCAAATGGGATTTTTCTCCTGATTTCTGTTTCTGATGTTTTATTGTTGGTGTACAAAAATGCCTTGATTTCTGCATATTGACTTTGTATCTTACTGTTTTGCCAAATGCACTTATTAGGTTGAGTATTTTTTGGTGGAGTCTATAGGAGTTTCTATGTACAGTATTATGTCATCTGAAAACAATAACAGTTTTGTTTCCTCCTTTCCAATTTGGATGCCTTTTGTTTCTCTTTGTTGTCTGGTTGCTGTGGCTGGGTCTTCCAATACTATTTTGAATAGGAGTGGTGAAAGCAGTCATCCTGTCTTGTTCCTGATCTTAGTGGGAAAGCTCAAAGTATTTGCCCACTGAGTATGATGTTGGCTGTAGGTGTCTCGTATATGTCTTTTATTATGTTGAGGAATGCTCCCTCTATTCCCACTTTGCTAAGAGTTTTTATCATAAATGGGTGCTGTACGCTTATCAAATGCTTTTTCTGCATCTATTGATATGATCATGGGATTTTTGTCTTTGCTTTTGTTTATGTGATGTATTACATTTATTGATTTGAGAATATTGCACCATCCTTGCATCCCTGGGCTGAATCCCACTTGGTCATGGTGCATGATTTTTTAATGTTTTGCTGGATGCGGTTTGCCAATATTTTTTGAGGATTTTAGCATCGTGTTCATCAGCAATATTGATCTGAAAATGTCTTACTTTGTTTTTTGTGGGGTTTCTTTTTTTTTTTTTAGATTTCTTCCTTTGTTATGTCTTTATCAGATTTTGGAATTAGGGTGATGCTGGCTTCATAAAAAGAGTTTTGGAGTCTTCCATCATCTTGGATATTTTGGAAGTCTGTGAAGGATAGGGGATATCTCTTTCTTAAATGCCTTGTAGAATTCTTCTGTGAAATTGTCTGGTCTAGGGCTTTTGTGTGTTGGGAGATTTTGGATTACTGCTTCAATTTTATCATCTGTTATTGGCGTGTTCAGGCTTTCTGCTTCTTCTTCCTGAATGAGATTTGGAAGATTATATTTTTCTAGAAATTTGTCCATTTCACCTATGTTTTCATATTTCTTGTCACATAGTTCTTCATAGTAATTTCTTATCATCCTTTCTGTGGTATCTGTTGTAATCTCTCCTCTTTTATTTCTCATTGTGTTTATTTGGGCCCTCTTTTTTTTTTCTTGATGAGTCTGCTTAAAGGCTTGTCAATTTTGTTTATCTTTTCAAAGAACTAGCTTCTGAATTTATCAATCCTTAGAATTGTGCTTTTAGTCTCTATGTCATTTAATTCTGCTCTGATCTTGGTTATTTCCTTCCTTCTACTAGCTCTGGGCTTTGTTTGTTGTTGTTCCTCCAGTTCTTGTAGTTGTAGTGTGTGGTTGTTTATTTGAAATGTTTCTGTCTTTTTTAGGTAGGCCTATATCACTATGAACTTCCCTCTCAGTATTGCCTTCACTGTGTCCTGTAAGTTTTGGATTATTGTGTGTTCATTTTCATTTGTTTCCAGAAACATTTTTTAGTTCTTCCTTAATCCTATTCTTGACCCATTCATTGTTTAATAGTGTGCTATTCAGTCTCCATGAGTTTGAGTGTTTTAGGGTGTTTTTCTTGAGGTTTGTTTCTAGTTTCAATCCCTTGTAGTCAGAGAAGATGCTTGATATGATTTCAATTTTCTTGAATTTGTTGAGGCTTGTTTTGTGTCATATCATGAGGTCTATCTTTGAAAATGTTCCATGTACATCTGAAAAGAATGTGGATTTTGCTTCTTTGGGATGAAACGCTCTCTCGCTCTCGCTCTCGCTCTCTCTCTCTGTATATATATATATATATCAGTTAAGTCCATTTGATCTAGGGCATTGGTAAGTGGCACGATATCTTTGTTGATATTTTGTTTAGAAGATCTATACATTTTTGTCAGTTGGGGGTTGAAGTCCCCTACTATAATTGTGTTGTTGTTAATATCTTTCTTGAAGTCCTCCAAGATTTTATGTATTTATGTGCTCCTATGTTAGGTGCATATATATTTACAATGTTTATGCCTTCTTCATGGATTCTTCCCTTGAGTATTATAAAGTGACCTTCTGGGTCTCTTTTCATGGCTCTTTCTTTGAAATTTATTTTGTCTGATATGAGTACTGCTATTCTGGCTTTTTCTTTTTTCAGTCCATTTGCTTGGAATATTTGTTTCCAGCCCTTCACTTTCAATGTGTGTAGGTCTTTTCTTCTGAGGTGGGTTTCTTGTAGGCAGCGTATTGGTAGGTCATGATTTCTTATCCATTCAGCTATTATTTTTATTTTGATTGGGGCATTTGATTCATTTATGTTTAAGGTTACTATTGATAGGTACTTATCCATTGCCATTTTTTCATACCTGTGTCCCTCTCTCTCTCACTATTTTTCTTCCTGTTCTTAAAGCAAACCCTTTAGTATCTCTTGCAGAGCTGGTTTGCAGGAAGTGTGTTCTTTGAGTCTTCTTTTGTCTGGGAAACTCCTTATTTTGCCTTCCAGTTTAATTAAGTGCCTGGCTGGATAGAGTAGTCTTGGTTTCAGGCTTTTTGTTTTCATTACGTGGAATATTCCTAGCCAATCCCTTCTGACTTGGACTGTTTCCTTTGAGAAATTAGCTGCTAATCTTATCAGGGATCCCTTGAATGGTACTCCCTGTTTCTTCTGTGCTGCCTTTAAGATTTTCTATTTGTCTTGGACTTTTTCCATTTTAATTATGATGTATCTTGAAGTGGGTCTCTTTGGCTTCCTCTTGATTGGCACTCTCTGTGTTTCCTGGATTTGTGTGACATTTTCTCTCATCAAATTAAGGACGTTTCCCTAAAAATGGAACTGCGTTTAGACCCAGCTATTCCACTGCTGGGATTATATCCTAAGAACCCTGAATCAGCAATGGAAAAGAATCTATGCACCCCAATGTTCATAGCAGCACAATTTATAATAGCCAAGTGCTGGAAGCAACCTAAGTGCCAATCAATAAATAAGGGTGTCAAAAAACTATGGTACATTTACACAATGGAATACTACACAGCAGAGAGAAAGAAGGAACTCCTACCCTTTGTGATAGCATGGATGGATCTGGAGAGCATTATGCTAAGTGAAATGAGCCAGGTGGTAAAGGGCAGATACCATATGATCTCACCTTTAACTGGAACATAATCAATAAAAGAAAAAAGCAAACAAAATATAACCAGAGGCATTGAAATTAAGAACAATCTAACAATAGGCAGAGTGGAGAGGGGAGGGGACAATGGGGGGAAGGATTCTCAGGAACCACTATAAAGGACATATGGAAAAAACCAGGGGAGGGGTAAAAGCAGGCGAAATAGGTGGGTTTTGCTGGGGTTGGGGAAAGTGGTGGGGGGTAAATGCAAACAAGTATAATTGAGCGATGGTAAAATAATTTTTTAAAGAAAGAAATAAATGATATTACAAAATATTTTTAGTATTAAAAATTAGGAAAGTTTTCCATCATTACTTTTTCAAACAGGTTTTCTATCCCTTGCTCTTCTTCTCCTTCGGATATCCCTGTTTTACGGATATTATTCCGTTTCACGTTGTCTTGCATTTCCCTTACCATCTCTTTGTTCTTTTTGTGTATCTTTTCCTATTCTTGCTCTTTATGGGTGTTTTCTTCTACCTTGTCCTCCAGCTCGCTGATTTGATCCTCTGCTTCACCTGGCCTGCTTTTGTTTCCTTCTACTGTGTTCTTCAGTTCAGAAATTGTATTCTCCATTTCCTCTTGGCCCTGGTGGATAGTTTCTATTTCCTTTTTCATGTTGATATAGTTTGCAGTGAGTTCATTGTCATTTCCCTGTAGTTTATGGTAATTCTCTTTGAGCTCATTGAGCTTCCTTATAACCATTGCTTTGAACTCAGTATCTGATAGTTGCCTTGCCTCTATATCATTTAGCATTCTTTCTGAGTCTTCCTCCTTTCCTCTTATTTGGGGATTGTTTCTGTCTTCTCATGTTTGTGAGACTCTTCTTGTTAGCTTCTGCTTCTTAACACTTTTCATACCGCTCACGAGTTTTCTCATGTTTTGCGTGCCATCTGTTAAGGACCGCATCACGAGATGATTTAATTAACGTACAGTTTGCCCCAAAACCTGCGGTCCCTGGTGTATGTCTTAGAGATTTCTATGTGGTACAAAATGTGTTAAATAGATCTGACTCCCTGGGTTTATGGTGTGAGCTTGTATGGTAGAAGACCTGTGAGTTTCAGCCCTGGCTGGTGTAGCTCAGTGGATTGAGTGCGGGCTGGGAACCAAAGGGTCCCGGTTCGATTCCCAGTCAGGGCACATGCCTGGGTTGTGGGCCAGGTCCCCAGTGAGGGCCATGTAGGAGGCAACCATACATTGCTGTTTCTTCCTCTCTTTCTCCCTCTCTTCTCCTCTATCTAAAAATAAGTAAATAAATAAAATCTTTAAAAAAAATACCTGTGAGATTCAGTGGTGCAGTCTCCTTAATCTCCTGAGCTTGCTGATCTTGGACTGTCGTTTATGTTTGCTCTCTGTATGTCTTTGGGTTTTGATTGTTGTTGGATCTTTCTTTGGTGGGTCATTCCCTCCAGGTGGCTAATTGAGGGTCATTCTGTCCACCACGTCTGTATTCTATTGTGCAGGTGTGGACAGGTTGTGTTGAAGCTGGTTCTTCTCTCTGTATGTGGTTTTGATGCTTCTCTTTTGCTATTGTTCAGTTGTTTGTTCTCGGTAATTTCTCCACCATTTAGTTGTATTTCCAGATCGGTCCTGGGTGGAGGTTAGTGTGACTTCCACTCTCTCCTTCACCTTCTTCCATTGTTATCTATTGGTGGTTCCTTTGTTGGTGGGTTTCCTCTTCCAACAGGTATTCTGGTGTTCACAGCTCCCATCTACTCTTTTTTGTGATAAGTTGGAGGGGAAGGCAAAATGGTTTAAGACAGCGAGAGTGTACTCTATTGGATTTAAAGTACCAACACGTAGGGAAGAGCTAGGAGGTCCTTTGGATATATAATGTGTTAAGCTTGATATTTCACCCAACTAGCCACTTTTTAGAAAGGGTGAAAAAAAGATAAGGTTCTTGTTGTGGGGGAAGGATTGTGAGTTGGATCTAGAAAGCAATGAGCTTGTGGGAGATCAGAGTATGAGATAAAGTGAGAGTAAAGGATATAAAATAGGTGTAGTATGTGAGAGAATAGGATTAACCACAACAGTAACAAAGTTCCAGAAACAGTCAAGTGAGCTAAGATCTTGGAGGGGTGCTGTGTAGTATTTACAATTGTATGGAGCAGTGATTATTTATAATAGTAATGGAGCAAAGATCATATGACAGAATCTATGTGATGTGAATAACAAGAATAGGAAGTAGAGGACCTAGAGTAGTGCACTATTGGAACACAAGGGAATTGAAAGAAAGAAAATTAAAAATACACTATGAAAGAGAGAACAAAGAAAACCAGTCAAACAGTGCAATTTAACAAACAAAGCGAAGAAGAATAAACAGAAAGAAGAGAAATTAAAAAATACTAATAAAATAAAAGATGAAAAAATAATAATAATACAAATATACAATAACTTGCAAGTTCTCTGGAATAGCAAAGTCAATTTGTCTCACTGTCTCAGTTGTTGGGGTAACTCCTGTTTGGGTCTAACTCTGGTCCTTTCACTGCTCCAGGTTTTATTGTCTTACTTGTGGGAATTAAGAAAGAAAGAAAGACAGACAGACAGACAGACAGACAGACAGAAAGAAAGAAAGAAAGGGGAAGGAAGGAAGGAAGGAAGGAAGGATGGAAGGAAGAGGGAGAGAGAGAGAAAGAAAGAAAGAATAAGAGGGAGGGAGGAAGGGAGGGAGGGAGGGAGGGAGGAAGGAAGGAAGGAAGGAAGGAAGGAAGGAAGGAAGGAAGGAAGGAAGGAAGGAAGGAAGGAAGAAATTAATGCCTGCTGTTGGCTTTAACCCAACCAGGTCAGTTCTGCTGGTCTTCCTGACTTCAGCAGGCTGAGGGGGAATTGGTTTTGCTTTTCTCCCTTCCTGTGGTTTTGTGGGATGTGGGCCAGGTCTGAGCTTCACTATTCACAATTGCCCGGCCTCCAGCCCAGTTCCTCAGTTTGCTGCCAGGCACCCAGTGCCCTTCTGCACCTGGCCTGTGCCTTCAATCCACCAGTTGTGCTGTCCTTGAGGTGCACCAATTAGGGGCAACTCACATACCACCTTCTTGCTCTTTTTTCTTCTAGATGCTTGGAACTCTCAGAGTCTCTTCAAGGTAGTTCAGCTCCCCCAGTGAGTTAAGTCTTTCTGGTGATTGCTGACTCCTTGAGCCCTGCTGATCTCCTCTACAGGGGGCGTCTCCACCTTCCTTTTAGTGTCAGTTGGCCTGTTGGGCGGGGGCACCTCCATGGCTGTGTGGAAGTCGGAGTGCAACTCCTCTGTGGCTGGGGTGTTGGGGTGGGGTGCAGGGTGCCTCTTCGTGGTGGGGTCAGGCACATGCCATTCCTGTGGCTTTTGATGTGAGCATGCAGCCTCTGCTGCTGCTGCTGCGGTGGTCAGGGTGCTGAGGTTGTGCACACAGTGGCTCTGGGCGGCAGAGTCAGGCACCCTGGGGCTGCAGGTATGAGTGCTCGGCCTCTGCCCCTGAAGTGAGAATGCAGTTGCAGGGCAGTGGTGTCTAGTACATGCCCATCTCCACTGCTGTGGTGGCAGCCTGAGGGGGGTGGCTGGATCAGTGGCACACCACTGGGGTCAGGGGTGCATTTGGGCACCCTCCGTCACTATGACTGGGGTTATGGTAGGGGTGCAGCCACAGTCCTGGCAGCAAAGGTGGGCCCATGCCCAGGCCTGCGGGGGTGCAGAAGGTGGGAGGTGCGGGAGCGGGGGGGGGCAGCTGTGTCTGGGGAATTCCCTAAACAGCCACCCAGTGCCTTTTTTTTATTTTTTAAATTCCTCCTGTTCAAGCCTGCTGCTCCAAACAAACACCTGACCTCTCACACAGCCCAACTCTCCAATCAGACCAGAAACTATCCAGGTCAGGGTCCATCATGGCCAAACTCTTCCCAGTTGTCATCCAGTCTCACTGGGTACATACCTCCCCTGTGTCTTTACCATTTCATCCTTATTCCCCGCCCCCCACCCCACAACTTCAAGCATCCAGGTTCATCCCAGTGCTGCTCAAACCTTGTTTGGCAACGGAGGGAGCTGTTGACCTCGTTCTCTCCCAAGAATCCTGCAGCAGACCTGGTGGGTTCTGGGCCTTGGGCTACAGTCACTCTGGTCCCCATGCTGGTCCCAGGGACCTTATTGTCCCAAAGCAATCTCCTTACTGTCTGATTTTTCAATGTCCTCTGCAGTTTTGGCCTCCAATCTTCATATACGCTGGGATACCGTTGGCTGTTCACTTTGTTCCTCAGAAGATCGGCTAGGTGTTCCACCTGTGTACAGGGAGAATTGGACTCTGCTCCCACCTATCTCGCTGCCATCTTCCAAATTCCTGAAATAAGGATTCTTGGATGACATCATAGAAGGTAAAAATAAGGCAAAGGTCCGTGCATAGGATCTTCAAGGGAGTTAGCCCCTGAAGAGTAAGCAACTCTAATGCTCTAGTGTTGGGATCGCCCTGCCTGGTTTCAGAAGCTGTAACACCCCATGGCTAAGGCTGAGTGAGAGACCTTGGGACCCTAAGACACTAAGGAGACAAGGCTTATCTCCCAGGAATGGGTGCCGCCCTGCCCCCTTTACTTCACCCTGCTTGGCCCTGAGTGGTTAGCCAATGACAGGTAAGATTCCTCAAGGGAGGGACAACCTAAGACAGGCACAGTCACAAAGGGGCTCTCAGGGAAGGACTTGGGGGACTATAGAAAAAGGGGGTGATGGATCCTCACCCCTTGGGTTTGACATAGCCTGAGTCTTCATTCTGTCTGCAAGAAGTCTCCTAATCTTTTAGATGCCTTACTTCCCAATGACAGAGGGCGGTGCAGTCATGTGCTGGAAAGGGTGGGTTCCCCAGGGCAATCAGGCCTAAGAAAGAAAACATAAAATCATGTGAAACCTTCTTTGTTAAGAATGTTGTCAATTTTCTGATAAGGGTCCAAGCATGAAATGAGTTTGTCTCCCAAAGTTTTATAGCCCTTTAGCTAACTGACCCTAACTCAGTATAAGCCCTCATAGTTCTTTGTATGTTATCTGTTATTTGATCCTTACTGCCTGACAATGATTGATGAACTTTACCTGTACTCCTGTGCAAATTGAACCCAATAAAAGCCCATTGAGGAAAAGGCTCCTGGCCCTTATCTTTTGAGAGTTCGGCCACCTTTCCTCCCCAAGCAGATCATGTCTTGGTAGACTTACTCTCATCAGCAGCGGGTGGAGGTGGGGGCCTCTGTGGGCAAAGCCCCCCGACATTCCAGCATTCTGGCTACATCATTTGGAAAACCTTGGCATTTTTACTAGAAGCCTTGTTATTTCTACTACCCTGGTAAATTGCCCTATGGAATAGAAGGATCTCAGTGAATGAGAAATCACTTTCACTCACAACTCTTAGTACTTTTACCTCTTGTCTTACCTCTCAACTCACCTTATACTCCAGCCAAACTGGAATAGTCCCTTTCATGGGCTGCTTGTGCCAAACATATTGCAAAGCTGCAGTTGCATGGAGCATCCAGGGGTGGCTGAGTATACTGCACTGTTAAATATTTAACACTTTATCTCAGCCCCCTTATTTTACCATTTTAGAATCACACTTTTATTTTTTTCTTTAATTTATTTTATTGATTATGCTATTACAGTTGTCCCATTTTCCCCTTCTATTCTCCCCCACCCTGCACCCCTCTATTTCCCACCCTTTAGTTTTAGTTCATGGGTCATACACATAAGTTCCCTGGCTTCCACATTTCCCATACTGTTCTCAACTGCCCCCTGTCCATGTTCTACCTACCATTTATGCTACCTAATTTTTTGTACTTTCTCCTCCTCTCTCCCCCTCCAATTCTCCTGTTGATATCCCTCCATGACTTATATAAATCCCTTTAACATTTCATATAATAAAGGCTGGGTGATGAACTCCTTGAACTTGACCTTATCTGAGAAGCACTTGATCTGCCCTTCCATTCTAAATGAAAGTTTTGCTGGATAGAGTATTCTTGGATGTAGGTCCTTGCTTTTCCTGACTTGGTATACTTCTTTCCAGCCCCTTCTTACCTGAAAGGTCTCTTTTAAGAAATCAGCTGCCAGTCTTATGGGAACTCCTTTGTAGGCGATTGTCTCCTTTTGTCTTGCTGCTTCTAGGATTCTCTCCTTATTTTTAATCTTGGGTAATGTCACTATGATGCATCTTGGTGTGTTCCTCTTTGGGACCAACTTCTCTGGGACTCTCTGAGCTTCCTTGACTTCTTGGAAATCTATTTCCTTTGTCAGATTGGGGAAGTTCTCTTTCATTATTTGTTCAAATAAGCTTTCAATCCCTTGGATTTCCTCTTCTCCTTCTGGCACCCCTATGACCCAGATGTTCAGATATTTAGAGATGCCCCGGAGGTTCCTAAGCCTCTCCTCATTTTTTTGAATTCTTGTTTCTTCATTCCTTTCTGGTTGAATGATCTTCTCTTCCTTGTGGTCCACACCATTGATCTGAGTCCCAGTTTCCTTCCCATCCCTATTGGTTCCCTGTACATTTCCTCTCATTTCTCTTAGCATATTCTTCATATTTTCATCTAATCTGTGACCTAATTCAACCATTCCTGTGAGCATTATGATTACCAGTGTTTTGAACTGTGCATCTGATAGATTGGCTATCTCTTCGTGGCTTAGTTGTATTTTTTTTCTGGAGTTTTGATCTGCTCTTTCATTTGGGTCATCCTTCCCTTTCTGTGTGCCTATTACTTTAAGGGGAGGGGCCTTAGGTGTTCACCAGGGCGGGGTAAACTTCATCGTTGTGTTGTGATGCTGCCTGTGGAGGTGGGGCCTGAGACAGAACAATGGCACTTGCTCCGCTCTCCACCGACTCCCAGTCACCTCATGTGACACCCACAAGCAAATTGGACCCCTCCATGCCAGTTCCTGGGTGGATGGGCCTGTGCAGATCTAAGTCCCTGTGGGTCTCTCCAATGAACTCTGCCGTGATGCTGGGAGTTCTCCTGCCAGCACCTCAACCCCCACAGGTGTTTTCTGTTGGTGATTTGAGGTTTTATTTCCGAGCATTGGTGGGCTGCGTGGTCTGCTCCACTCCCCAGCCTTTCCTCTTAGTCTATCTGCATACAAATGAGGGACCTCCTGGTCTACAGTCTCGGCCCCAGTGGGTCTCGGTCATCCAGCCTCGGGTCTCTCCTGGCAGCTGCAGCGTTGCCCCCACTGCTCCACAAAGCACTGGCTCGCTGCACCCTCTCCACCAGGCTTACCAGTCTGGATGAAAGTGTCTTCTTTAACTTCTTGGTTGTGGGACTTCCAAACAGTTGGATTTTCTGTCAGATCTGGTTGGTTTTTGTTTTTAAATTTATGTTTTTCCTCTTTTGGTTGTGCGAGGAGGCATAGTGTGTCTACCTACTCCTCCATCTTGGTTGGAAGTCCTCTAGAATCACACTTTTAAAACATCTTAATTTCCTGCCTTCTTTTAACCAGAAGAGCACACTCATACCCCCTCCTTTCCCTTCTCTTTTCCCTTCCATTACAGCAAAGTTTTCATTCATACCATACATAGTTGTAAGATTTTTAAAAATGGCAGGGGGGTATCTATCTGTCAGTATCATATAGAAGTGGGTCATTCGAGACCACCCCTACTGTTTTTAATCCTGGACACCTTGTCCCTGGTCACCCAGATATCCTTGTATAAATAATTCTTGCTTGTCAAAATAGAAAGGCCATTTCAGGTCATTTTGTCCACGCACCTGAATTGTACATGTGAGAAAACTGAAGCTCAGAGAAGGAAGATCGATTGGCCCAAGGTTAGTGATAGAGGCCAAAACTAGAACCCTATTTCCAGGTTAACCTACTTTCAAAAAAGTGGAGTTTTTTGGTTGTTTGTTGTTTTTTGTTTTGTTTGTCCTCCTCTCTCACCCTCTCTCCCTCCCACCTTGGAAGTGGACTTTGAATGGTATTTCAGGCAGCTTCCAGCAGGTGGGAGTGGATTTGTTTGGAAGCAGATTTTTCCTAGCACCCTGCAATCAAATTCCACAATAGTACCTAATTTGTCAGGCAAAGCATGCCTGATTTTTGTTTCCCTCTTAGAGTCCTTCTGACTATGGCAATTGCCAAAAACTTGATGACAATAATGAATTCACTTGCAGAGGTTACATACCAGACTCACATGACAAACAGCCCACAAGATTGCTTGTTTGTCTTGTTGATTAGATTACACTTATAGGTGAGATCATATGGTATTTGTGTTTCACTGTCTGGCTTATTTCACTTAGCATAATGCTCTCCAGATCTATCCATGCTGTCACAAAGGGTAGGAGTTCTTTCTGTCTGCTGCATAGTATCCCATTTTGTAAATGTACAACCGTTTTTTTATCCACCCATTTGCTGATGGGCACTTAGGTTGCTTCCAGCACTTGGCTATTGTAAATTGTGCTGCTATGAACAGTGGGGTGCATAGATTCTTTTCCATTGCTGATTCAGGGTTCTTAGGATATAATCCCAGCAGTGGAATAGCTGGGTCTAAACGCAGTTCCATTTTTAGGGAAACGTCCTTAATTTGATGAGAGAAAATGTCACACAAATCCAGGGAACACAGAGAGTGCCAATCAACTGTGCTTTATTAAAATTAAAACTTTTGGGCCCTGGCTGGTGTAGCTCAGTGGATTGAGTGCAGGCTGGGAACCAAAGGGTCCCTGTTCGATTCCCAGTCAGGGCACATGCCTGGGTTGCAGGCCAGGTCCCCAGTGAGGGCCATGTGAGAGGCAACCATACATTGCTGTTTCTCTCCCTCTCTGTCTCCCTCCCTTCCCCTCTCTCTAAAAATAAATAAATAAACTCTTAAAAAATTTATATCTGTAAAAATGAAAAAAATAGTCCACAAAGCAACAAGGAATATGAAACAGACAATATAATTTGTACTTGTTCAGCTTTTGTCTAGTTAATTTATCAGAATATGTATAAATATGTAGTTTGAATGGACTTACACCTGAATTTGGGATCTTAGCATAGAGGAAAGAGCATTGACTTAGGAGTCTGCTTATCTGTGTCCTGACCCAGTTATGCCATATGACACTAAATATTCCAGTTTGGCAAGAGTGTAAGGTGAGTTGGAGGGTAATACAAGAGGTAAAAGGTGCTAAGAGTCAAAAGAATAGGCAGCACCTGGCCTTGTGAGGGCCACATAGGGCACAGTACATAATTGCTCAGTGAATAAGTATAACAAGAAAGAGTTTTAGATCTGATTGTCCAAACTAAGGAATTTTATTTCTATTTTACATTCAAAAGTAAGCTTTTGGGGAATTTGTGCTGGGGAATGACACAATCGGGAAGAAACTTTCAATTACTTTGTTAAGGATGAACTGGAAGGGAGACTGACTTCAAGGAGGAGAGTTAGGAGAGTGTTTTATACCTCTGGTCTGGTGGAGGCAGGATAAGTAATTTGGACTAACCATCCCAATGAGGACAACAACAAAAAAAAAGATGAAATATAGAAAGAAAGTACCTTTATTAAGAGGGAAGGAATGATGAGGCTAATACCTAGAAGACAAAAACCCAGATAGGGAAGCCCAGAACTCAAAGCTACTTTTGCCTGGGGATATTCATTGAATCTAGAAAAAAGAGGTGTGAACTGAGCTGTGGTTTTGATAACCTCATGGGCAAAGGGGACAAAAGTTGAAGCCCAAGTCCCAAACTTGAAGACCTAACAAGGTCCCTAGCCACTTTAAGCTGAAACTAAGTGGCTACTCCTTCAGGATAATGTTGAACCAAAAGTAATAAGTCCTTGCATGGGATTGCAGCCTAGATACCCATCATTGGGGTAACCAAGGAACTTCAATACCTGAACTTGGATTAAGTGGTCTTGAACAGGTAGTGTTTCCACACATTTGTCAGAAGCAGGTTAAATTAATCTCTTCAGGAATGTTCTGTGTTCCTAGGCCTGAAATTATTCTTACTTACATTATTTTTCAATACTGTATCAGTACAGCATCGAAGATAAGTAGGTACACAAGGAAAATACATTGTAAGTGACAGCCAGAAGGAAAAATAAACAATGAAAACAAAGTCACAAAATTTTCAGATATCAGACTTAGAAGACACAGACTATAATCAGTATAGTTTACTATAGTTCAAAAATAAAAGATAAGCTTAAAAATGTCTCCAGAGAACAGAAAAATCATAAAAAGTAACAGTTTGAAAAATAATCAAGTAGAACCTATAAAACTAAAAATATAATGGTAGAGAGTTTAATCGATGTGTTTAACAGAAAGATAAACAAAACTGCTAGATGATGAAAAATGCAATGAAGAAAAATAAGAGGGAATTATTGAATTGAAGATCAGAAAAAATAACCCAGAATTCTATCTGGATAAACAATTAATATTTTAAAAAGAAAATGTACAATAGACATAATTAATAGACTAGGAAGGTCTAAGCTACATTCAATTTAAGTCCCAGAAGGACAGAGGAGAGAAATAAGGAAGATGCTGGCAAAAAATTTTTCAGAACAGATGTACAGATTCTAGAAGCCGAGGGAATCATAGGCAAGATAAATAAAAAGAAATCTACTCCTACACACTTCATAGTGAAAGTTCAGAAAACCACATAGAAAGAAGGCTATGTTAATGATCCAAGTTGGGGATAATGACATTTTATACTTCAGCAGGAATGGAACAGATTGAGGACAAGGAGATAAGCCTTTAGAATCTGGCATTGAAAATGTGTTTTTCTCAAACTTACCATGAAAGACTTTTATAAAGATGTTATCCTTTTCATTCCTAATTAATTAAATGCATTTTTAGTAAATCTATTTGTTGAAGCAACTTGAAACCTAGGAGCTATTCCCCATTTTCTTTGTCATACATGAAAGGCCATCATTCTATGTGTCCCTTATCTCATAGACTCTGAATGGGGTGAGCATTCTCCATAGGAATTGTGATGGTTAATTTTATGTGTTAACTTGACTGGGCTAAAAAAATGCCCAAGAAGCTGGTAGAAACATTGTTCCTGGGTGTGTCTGTGAGGGTCTGTGGGGAAGAGATTAGCTTTTGAATAAATAGGCTAAGTCAAGAGGATCACCCTCATCAATGCAGGTGGGCATCATTCATTCCATCAAGGGCCTGAATAGAATGAAATCATGGAGGAAGGGTCAATTTGTTTTCTCTGCTTGAGCTGAGACATCTGTCTTTTCCTGCCCTTGGACATTGACCCTCCTGGCTCTCCAGCTTTCAGACACAGACTGGGACTTATACCATTAGTCCCCTGGTTCTCAGGCATTCAAATTCTTATTGAATTACACCACTGGCTTCCTGGTTCTCCAGCTTGCAAACAACAGATTGTGGGACTTCTTGGCCTCCATAACCATGTGAGCCTATTTGTAAAATAAATAAATACATAAGCATATAAATGTAAATAAATAAATAAGGACATACATGCTGACATACCTACATTCATACTCTTTTGGTTTTGTTTCTCTCAAGAGCCTTGACTAATATAGGAATGAAATGCTAGAAGCAATGGGAAATGGCTTTTATATGATTTTCTATGAAAAAGCAGAATAAAAATGAGTCTATGTAGAATATCTTCTTTCTACTTATCGCCCCCACCCAACTTTCTAAGGAAAAGTACACAAAATGAACAATTTTTGGTTCACAGGGTGTCTTATTTAGGCTTGATCATGGGCATTCACTCACTGGATTATCCATGCTTGGCCAACACAGAATTCTGCAGGGGGTTATAAATACTTGTAAAAGAACTAAATTGCAATGGACTGTCTTTCAAGGGAGTGAATTCTTTACCTGTTACTAGAGCTTTTCATATAAATAATGAGTGGCTACTTGTCAAAAACATAATAGAAGAAACCTTACCCCATGTAGCAAGTTGTATCACAGATTCTGTGGTACCCTAAACCTCTGAAATTTCCTGACAACAATGTAAGCTAAAAACAATGGTCTATTAAGTCTCCTAAGAAGAACTACAAGTGTCTTGCTCAAAATCTTCCATTCATTCATTGTCTGAGGATCATTATGTACCCGTAAGAACTTCCCAAACTTGAAAGTGAGGGTTCTTATGACTTTGATAAAATTTGGCTTTAAATCTTATCTCTAGAAATTGTCTCTCTATGTATATGTATATGTATGTGTATGTGTATATGTATATGTATATGTATATGATGTGTATATGTATATACATATTCAGAAACCTACCCCTTTCCTCCAGATAATCAGCAACCCCTTAGGCAGTAGAAAACAGTCAGTAACTGGACTTGACTAATGGTCACATGGTTCTGACCTCTGGCAGGCTCGAGATAACATCTTGACATAAATTATGTTTAAGTTCTTGAGTCTTAAGGTGGAAAGTCCTCCTGGCTACTCTCCCATGGCACCAGACAGAGGGATGCCAGAGAAAACCTCAGAGCTGCCCTCAAGACCTAAAGAAATTATTTATTACCCTTATTTTGCCTCTGGCCAATTAGCTCCCTGGACCTCTGAACCATGGTGTCTTTGATTCTAATCTGTAATCTCTAACCTACATGCCATCAGAGAGTCAGATCTTCAGCATTACCTCCCTGTCTCTGGATTGGCCAATTCAATATTAAATTATTTTTCTTTATATACTTCAAACTCCTTCTTGTGCCTTTCTTTGGACAAGTGCACACAGGCAGGTGGACTCAAGGAAAAACATGGGGAATCCAATAACAAGGCCCCAAAGAATACTGTTTGTCTAAGAGAAGATACTGGAAGGATTTCAGGAAAGCTTTCTCCATTACCTAATTTCAAGACAATCAGAAATCTACCCAACAGTAAAAATATTAAACTAGCTTTATTTCTGGTATGCAATATGTCACCAACAATTTTGACCAAGTGTCACAAGGGAAATATTGCTAGATTTTTATTGTGATTGTACAGGGTTTCTCTTCATATTTGCTGGGCATTCATAATTTGTGTACATCACAAGTCTCTCCCCAAAGCCTGCAGAAATCTCTATTTCAGCATCTATAACATATTCTAGCAGTATCTGCCTTCCTTACCATGCAGGGAAAGTGCTCCACTTAATCTAAGGTTTTTATCCCAGGGACTTTAGCACTGAAAAGGACATTGGACTACAAATCTGAAGATCTATTGTCACAGCCTATGAATCTTAGTTTTCTCATCTGAAATTGCAGGTGACTATAATGCCTATTTGTTAATGGATCCACCCTGACAGAAGGGAATTCCTGTCTGTCCAGGCTTCCTGGCTCTGGGGCTCCATTCCCCTCAATCCCTTAGCCCCTTCTTGTTTCTCAATCTCCTATATGCAAGGGCTGTTGTCACTGCCACTTCTAGCCACCCAAGGTCTCATCATTTAATTGCAAAATGTGATTCTTTATCTAATTGTTTCCCTGAATTCAGGCAAGCCAGGCTAACATTTACAAATAGAACCTTCTTTAGAGGCTCAGTGTAACAAAGGGGGATAAGCACAGAGAAGAGACTCTACGAAGGGTGGAGGTTTTAGTCTACTAAAGGGTAGATCTCTACTTCTACATGGGAGTCCTAGCTGCAACTACCTACCCTGCCCTTCGGTGAGGCTCCTGTTGGCTGTCCTCAGGTCAACCTCTACCTCTGCTCCTGTTCCAAAAGGGTGAGAATCTGGGGTCCTATACATATGGTGAATAGTAGCCACTGGAGTTGTGCAGGGAACAGCCTGTGTGACCACATGTTATAGAGAATTTTTCCATACCAGAGCTCCAGCTTCTAGTCTACACTGTATGGACTCAGGAAATCTTACTGGTTCCCACTTAGCATATCCAATTAACATTGCTTGAAGGACAACTTTACATACCTTCTGTTTTACAATTCCAGGTAAGGGAAAAATTCTTCTGTCAGACACAATGTCTATCCTCATAATACAATCAGGTGAAAGAAACACAGCCACTTCACATAAAGCAGATTCAAACATGCCAATTTTCCTACATTCTTTTACCTGTATTTCATTAACCCTTACATTCTTAACTGTAGCTTCCATTAGGACTTTATCAACAGGTTTTGTTTTTTACAATACTAGATAGTAAAGCATTCCCCAGTATGACATTATATACATTCTCATAAAACATTCAAGTAAAGGACAACTTTTTTTACACAAAGCCTGTTTAATATTTCAACTTTCATAATCTTGTCAACTCTTACATTTTTATGTTACCTCAATGTAATTGTAACCTATATCAGAGCTTCACCAATGGATTTTGGAGCACAGTGTATGAGGCTCCTATATGAAGGAGTCCTGGAAACATCTTTTTTCCACCCAGTGACCATCTTATGCACTCTTGTGGCCAAACATATGAGGTCTGCCTTCTCTTCACAGCACATTTCTAGTCTTCCTTTAACACCACATATCCTGTTTTTAGACTAAAATAGGAGAAGATGTCTAGAAGTTTGAACTCATAGAAGATGAGTACTTGGAAGTGGCCATCAGATTTGTTGAGCATAAGGCTCATTGGTGAGTACTGAGAATGCAGAAGGTTAAGTCCTATGTACAAAGGAGTCGAGAGAAGGTAAGGGAAGTCACTCTTTCCAAAGGCTTTAATCTGAGAACTATTTTGCCTTTTATTTTGATAGTTTTGTCAACATTTCTAAAGTGTTTTGATAATGAAAGAGATCTAGAAAAACTGAATCTCCTAGATCTAGAAGAAGATCTAGGGTACCTCAAAGCAGCCACCCTCTTTCCAGGAAGGGATGTTATAACTCTGTCAGTTGATGGGTTATAGGCAGACTGATTTGGGCTTTGACTAAATTTTAATAGAGAGAACATCCAAATCAGATAGACTTAGGAGCACATCCCCGCTCTGCTATTCAATAGCTGAGTGACCTTGGACAGGTCACTTTCTCTGATCCTCAGTTTCCTCATATGTAAAATTAGATGTTGCAAGAATTAAATGAAGTCAAGTTAGTTAGGACACTAAGACTGGTTGCACAGTAGAATAGAGAAGGGACACAATAATAGTTTCAGATGGTTTGGTAAAGAGAAATAGTACTCAGAACAAGCCAAAAATATAATGAGGTCCTCATCTTTGGGGATGTTCAAGGACAGACTACATCACTACTTGGTTAGAAGTTTATGTAGAGATTTCTAATGGTTTTGCCCGCTGACCATTGAAGTCCTCTCCAATCTTCAGTTTTATAATTCTAAGAACTACAAACAACAAAAATACAGACACAAAATATCTTACTGACACCACTATGGTAAAAATAGAGACTCTATGTCCAAACGATGTCTTTTTGGAGCAATTGGCCTATGGATGAGGGTAAATATCACCCAAGGGACTATTTGTGTGGAGGGAGGCAGTGTTGTTCTATATAGTATTGTGTCTGATTTAAGAGCACACTGCCAGCTGTGCTGTTTGCTGCTGGCATCTGGTATCC
Organism: Micronycteris hirsuta; assembly: GCA_004026765.1. Classification (NCBI taxonomy): domain Eukaryota; kingdom Metazoa; phylum Chordata; class Mammalia; order Chiroptera; family Phyllostomidae; genus Micronycteris; species Micronycteris hirsuta. Next base: position 7,949 of record PVJI01006226.1, on the reverse strand, counting down.
TGCTTCAGCACCACATGCCTGTCCTTTCGATAAAATAAATTCAGGTTCCAGCCAAGATGGAGGAGTAGGTAGACACACTTTGCTTCCTCACATATCCAAAAGGATAGCAAACAATTGAAAAAACAAAACAAAAACAGAACTGCCAGAAAATTGAACTGCATGGAAGTCTGAAAACCAAGGAGTTAAGAAACATTTGCCTGGCTGGTGTAGCTTAGTGTATTGAGCGTGGGCTGGGAACCAAGCGGTCCCGGTTTGATTCACAGTCAGGGCACATGCCTGGGTTGCAGGCCGGGTCCCCAGTGAGGGCCATGAGAGGCAACCACACATTGATGTTTCTCTCCCTCTCTTTCTCCTTCCCTTCTCTCTAAAAATAAATAAATAAAATCTTTAAAAAAAAGAAGAAGAAACATTTATCCTGACTCTTTGGAGGGGTGGAGATGAGAAGTCGGGGCAGAGAGAGGATGCATGGCAAGGCAGCAGCTGGCAGACAGGATTTCTCACATTCACATGTGGATAAGCCAGGGGGAATAACTGGGGAGGGAGAAAAACTGTGCAACCCAGGGTTCCAGTGTGGGTAAATAAAGCCTCAAAAAACTCTGGCTGTAAAAGCCTGGGGGGGGGGGTTGTGGTGGCAGAAGAAACTCCCAGTCTCACAGGAGAGTCCTTTGGAGAGCGCCATGGGATCCTAGAACATACACACGCCCACCCACCTGGGAAGTAGTAGCTGAAAGGGCACAGTCTGCTTGTGGGAAGCAAAGGAAGTGGCAGAAAGTGGGGTGAGAGCAGAACGAGCTAGCAAGCACCATTGTTCCCTCTCCAACCCCTTCCCGACATGCAGCACCACAACGAAGCAAAGTGGGTTGTCCTTCCCTAACTAATATCTAAGGCTTCACCCCTTACAATGTAGCAGATACACCAAGACAAATAAATATGGCCCAAATGAAAAAAAAATCAAAACTCCAGAAAAAGAACTAAACAACGTATCAGATATCGAGTTCAAAACACTGGTAATCAGGATGCTCACAGAAATTCTTGAGTTTGGTCACAAAATAAGGGAAGAAGTGAAGGCTATGCAAAGGGAAATAAAGGAAAATATACAGCTAACCAACAGTGAAGGGAAGGAAACTGGGATTCAAATCAACAATTTGGAACAAAAGAAAGAAAGAAACATCCAACTGGAACAGAATGAAGAAACAAGAATTCAAAAAAATGAGGAGAGCTTAGGAACCAAGCTCTGTGACTTTAAATGTTCCAACATCTGAATTATAGGAGTACCAGAAGGAGAAGAGGACATGCAAGAAATTGAAAACTTGCCTGGCTGGTGTGACTCACTGGATTGAATGCAGGTCTACTAGCCAGGGAGTCACCGGTTTGATTCCCAATCAGGGCACATGACTGTGTTGCAGGCCAGGTCCTCAATGGGAGGCGCATGAGAGGCAGCCACACATTGATGTTTCTCTCCCTTTCTTTCTTCCTCCCATCTCCACTCTTTAGAAATAAATAAAAAGCTTTAAAAAAAGAAAAAAAGAAATTGAAAACTTATTTGAACAAATACAAAGGAAAACTTCCCCAATCTGGTGAAAGACTAAACATGTAAGTCCAGGAGGCTCAGAGTCCCAAAGAAGTTGGATCCAAGAAGAAACATGCCAAGACATATCATAATTAAGTTACCCAAGTTTAAAGATAAGGAGAATCTTAAAACCAGCAAGAGGAAAGGAGAGATTTACCTACAAACGAGTTCCTATAAGATTAAGAGCTGGTTTCTCAAAATAAACCCAAGTCAAGAAGGGGCTGGAAAGAAGTATTCAAAGTCATGAAAGGCAAGGACATCATCCAAGACTACCCTATCCAGCAAAGCTATCATTTAGAATGGGAGGGCAGATAAAGTGCTTCCCAAGCAAGGTAAAATTTAAGGAGATCGTATCACCAAGCCATTATTATAGGAAATGCTAAAGGGAATTATATAAGAAAATCAAGATCAATATGATGTACATTAAAATGGCAATAAATGCACAACTATCAATAATTGAACCCAAATAACAAACTAAGAAAACAAATAGAACAGGAACAGAGTCATAGATATGGAGATCATTCGGAGGATTATCAGCTAGAAGGGGGAAGGGGTGGAATTGGGGGAAAGTTTCAGGGATTAAGAAGCACAAATTGGTAGGTACAAAATGGACAGGGGGTATTAAGTACAGTGTAGGTAATGTAGTAGCCATAAAACTTATATGAATGACCCATGGACATGTATTTAGGGCAGATTTCTAGAGGGAAGGGGGTTACCAAGTGGAGGAGGGCAAAGGGGCAAAAACTGGGACAACTTTAGTAGCATAATCAATAACCTATATTTAAAAAATAAATAAAAACCAATCTCATAAATTTCTTCTACTGCACCCTAGATCACATTGCTGAAGCTCTATTTCCCTTCTTGCTGTTCCTCCAGCACACCTAGACAATCCTGCCGATGGATGTAGGGTATATTGCTCCCTCTAACTAGAATAGTCATCCCCCAGATGGATGACTCAAATTTTCACTTCACTCTAATCATCTATTTCTAATCTAAAATTGCTAAAATTCAGACTCTATGTTTACATTCTTTGCTTTCTGCAGATCATGCATCATTCTCCAAGATCATTTTGTTCCATTTTTTGTACAGCATCTGTCTCTATCCACAAAAATATAAGTTCTATAAGGATAGAGACCTTGTCATATTTTTTTCAGTGGATCCATGGGAACATCAGTGATCTATACAAATAAAAAATGTACATAGAGGAGAGGGAATATGGCAGTAAGATAGGTGGGAGCAGAGTCCACATCCCCCTTCCCACTAGTGAAACACCTAGACGATCTTCTGAGGAACAGAGTGAACAGTCAATGGTATTCCAGCATATATGAAGACTGGAGACAAGAATTATAGGGGACATTGAGTGATTGGATGGTAAGGAGAGTACCTTGTGACAATAAGGTCCCCAGGACCAGCATGGACACTAGGGTGGCTGCAGCCCCAGGCCCAGCGCCGACTGGGTCTGCTGCAAGATTCTTGGGAGAGAGCCAGGCTGGGCTATGTGAGAGGCCAGGTGCTTGTTTGGGCTGGTGGGCTTAAATAGGAAGAATTTTTCAAAGAGAAAAAGAAAAAAAGAGGCACTCTGCAGCTGTTTGGGGACTTCTCCTCAGCAGCCATCCAACTCCTACACTCCTGCCCCCTCCAGCCCCGGGGTCAGTGTGTGCCCAGTAATCAGTGGCCCAGGGTGGCCTATCTGCACACACTCCAGAAGCATGGAGGATGGTGCACATAGGTCCTCGGAGTTCACACCTGGGGCTCCGGGGACAAAGAACCTCCCACCCAGCCCCTGCGCCTGGAGCCGTGCAGGGCAGACTGGTTCTGTAGGAAAAAGGCAGAAGCGCCCCACAAAGGGGAGCTGTAGTCAGCGGAAAGACTTGACTCAGTGGGGGGCTAAACTACCCAGAAGGGGCACTGAGAGTCCCTACCATTTAGGCCACCAAAGAGCAAGAAGGCGGTGTGTGAGTTGCCCCTAATTGGTGCAACTCAAGGACAGCACAACTGCTGGACTGCAGGCCTAGGCTAGGCACCGAAGGGCACCTAAGAACTGGGCTGGAGGCAGGACAATAGCAAAGAGTGAGTCTCAGGAAGGGAGAAAAGCAAAACCAATACCTTCCCAGCCGGATGCAGCCAGGAAGACCAGAAGAACAGGCCTGAGCAGTTTAAAGCCAGCAGAAGGCTTTTTTTTTTTTAATTCCTTCTTCTTTTCTGTCCTTCTTTTATCATTCCTTCTTCCTCGATTTCCTTTATCATTCCTTGTTCCATCATTCTTCTACTTATTTTTTTAATTTAAATTTTCCATTTAATTCCTTCTTCCTTTCTTTCCTTCTCTTTTTTCTTCACTCCTTTTTCCTTCCTTTCCTTTTTTATTCCTTCTCCCTCCCTTCCTTCATTTTTTTATCTCTTCTTTTCCCACAGGTGAGACATTAAAACCTGGAGCTGTGAAAAGACCCACATTAGACCCAAACAGGGGTCATCCCAAAAAACAGAGACAGCAAGACAAATTTCACTTTACTACTCCAGAGAACTTGCAAGGTGGGAGCGGTGAACACCAGTACACCTGCTGGAAGAGGAAATCCACCAATAAAGGAACCACCAACAGAAAACAACGGAAGAAGGTGAAAGAGGAAGTGGAACCCACATTAACCTCAATCCAGGACCAACCTGGAAATGCAACCAATTAGTGGAGAAATTACCCATGACAAACAACTGAACAAGAGTGAGACAGAAGCCTCAGAACTTAGTTCACACAGAAGAATCAAATTCAACACAACCTGTCCATACCTTCACAACAGAATATAAGGCATGGTGGATGGAGTGACCCTCAGTTAACCAGCTGGAAGAAAGGGCCCACCAAAGAAAGACCCAACAACAATCAAAACCCAAAGACATACAGAGAGCCAACATAAATGACAGTCCAAGACCAGTAGCTAAGGAGATTAAGAAGACTGTACCACTGAATCTTACAGATATTCTGCCGTAGAAGTTCATACCAAAAACTCAGAGAGTCAGAACAGATCAATTTAAGAAACAGAGGCTAACAAGAAGAGTTTCACAAACAATGGGAAGGCAAAGAAACAATCCCCAAATGACAGGAAAGTAGGAAGCCTAAGAAAGAACGATAAATGAAATAGAGTCAAGTCAACTATCAGATATTGAGTTCAAAGCATTGGTTATAAGGAAGCTCGATGAGCTCACAGAGAATTACCAAAAACTACAGGGAAACTTCAATGAACTCACTGCAAACTATATCAACATGAAAAAGGAAATAGAAACTATCCACAAGGGCCAAGAAGAAATGAAGAACACAATTTCTGAACTGAAGAACACAGTAAAAGGAATCAAAACCAGGCTCTATGAAGCAGAGGATCGGATCAGCGAGCTGGGGGACAAGGCAGAAAAAAAGACCCAGAAAGACCTAGAAAATGAAAAATAGGCTCATAAAGAATGAAGAGGGATTAAGGGAAATGCAGGACAACATGAAATATAATAATATCCGTATAATAGGGATACCAGAAGGAGAAGAAGAAAAGCAAAGGATAGAAAACCTGTTTGAAAAAGTAATGATGGAAAACTTCCCTAATCTGATGAGAGAAAAAGCCACACAAATCCAGGAAACACAGAAAGCCCCAATCAAGAGGAACGCAAACAGGCCCACTTCAAGACACATCATCATTAAAATGGCAAAATTCCAAGACAAAGAGAGAATCCTAAAGGCAGCAAGGCAGAAACAGAACGTAACATACAAGGGAGCCCCAATAAGGTTAGCAGTTGCCTTCTCAATGGAAATGCTCCAAGCCAGAAGAGAATGGCAAGAAATATTCCAAGTAATGAGAATCAGAGGCCTGCAACCAAGGCTATCTTACCCAGCAAGGCTCTCAATCAAGATAGATGGCCAAATAAGGAGCTTCCCAGAAAAAAGAACTCTAAAAGAATACACCTCCAACAAACCAGATCTACAAGAGATGCTAAAGGGACTGCTTTAAGAAAAAGAAGGAAAAGAGAGAGAGAGTGATAGAGGAACACAGGTACAAAAAATGGCAATGAATAAGTACCTATCAATAATAACCTTAAATGTAAATGGATTAAATGTTCCAATCAAAAGACATAGAATAGCTGAATGGATAAGAATGCGTGACCCACACATATGGTGCCTACAAGAAACCCACCTCAGGACAAAAGACCTACACAGATTGAAAGTGAAGGGCTGGAAACAAATTTTCCAGGCAAACAGACAGGAAAAAAAAAGCCAGGGTACCAATATTTATATCAGACAAAATAGACTTGAAAAAAAGGGCCATAAAGAGAGACCCAGAAGGACACTTCATAATACTAAAGGGAAGAATACACCAAGAAGACATAAACATTGTAAGTATATACGCACCCAATATAGCAGCACCCAAACACATAAAGAAAATCATGAATTAATTCAAGAAAGATATCGACAGCAACACAATTATAGTAGGGGATTTTAACAACCCCCTGTCAAAAATGGACAGATATCCGAGACAAAATATCAACAAAGATATTGTAGCATTGAACAAATCCCTAGATGAAATGGACTTAACCGAATGCCCTAGATGAAAAGGATATATATATTGCCTTTCACCCAAAAGAAGCTAAATACACATTCTTTTCAAATGCACATGGAACATTTTCAAAGATATACCATGTCATAGAACACAAAACAAGCCTCAACAAGTTCAAGAAAAGTGAAATCATATCAAGCATTTTCTCTGACTACAAGGGACTGAAACTAGAAACAAACCCCAAGGAAAAAAACTCAAAACACTCAAAACGATGGAGATCAAATAGCATGCTATTAAACAATGAACAGGTCAAGAATAATATTAGGGAAGAAATCAAAAAGTTTCTGGAAACTTATGAAAATGAACTCACAACAACCCAAAACTTATGGGACACAGCAAAGGCAGTCCTGAGAGGGAAGTTCATAGCAATACAGACCTTCCTAAAAAAGATAGAAACATTTCAAACAAAAAACTTAACCCTACGACAATAAGAACTCGAGGAATAAGACCAAAGACAGCCCAGAGAAAGTAGAAGGAAGGAAATAATGAAGATCAGAGCAGGATTAAACCACATAGAGACTAAAAGCACAATTCTAAGGATTAATGAATCCAGGAGCTGGTTCTTTGAAAACATAAACAAAATCAACAAGCCTTTAAGCAGGCTCATCAAGAAAAGAAGAGGGGAGAGTGAAGATGGTGGCGAGTTAGGAGGAACAGAGTTTACATCCTCCTACCCACTGGTTGATTTTCTGAGGAACGGGGCGAAAACCCAGCAGTATTCCAACGCATATGATGATTGATGCCCAAGATTACAGGGGAATTTGAACATTCATACGTTAAGCAGAGTGCATCAGAAGGAAAGGGTCCCCATCTGGACAAGCCCGGGGAGCGGGGTGGGGCTTTGGTCCCAGACCCGGCAGCCGCCCGGATCGGACACAAGATTCTTGGGGAGGGAGCCAGATTAGGATTTGAGAGTAGTCAGATGCTTGTTTTGTCTGGCTAGCGTAAATAGGTAGAATTTTTCAGAGAGGAAAAACAGTGGCCCTACATGGCTATTTGGAGAGGCCCCGCTCTCAACAGTCACGAGGTCGGGTGCGCGACCCGGGATTGGTGCAGGACCCGGGATCCGTGCTCGACCAGGAGCGGTAGGCGACCGGGATCGGAGGCCCAGGGAACTCTGCCTGTATCACAGAGGGAGAGCAAGGTCGGCCCTTGGAACGAGGAGGCTGGCGCTTCCACCAAGGGGAATTGGAGCCTGTTTGTATCCAGGGTCTGAGACCTTTCCCAGCCCATACCAAAAGTATCGGAAACAGCTTGCAGTCAGCGAATCTCTGGCCGAGTGCGGCCTGGGACACCGAACAAGGGAAACCGGGGACCGTGCGCACCCGGCGACCCGCGGACCATTCGTACACAGTTCAAAAATACTGGGGACAGTGCACAACTGGGCCTCTTGGGCGCATAATCCAGGGACAAAGAAGTGAGCGAACACTGGCGCACAGCTCAAAAATACCAGAGAGAGTGCGTGACCAGACCTTTCGACCCGGGGCTCGCTGGCGCACAGCCCAGGGGTAAAGATAAAAGAGTTCACAGGTGCGCTGAGCTCACACCGACAGCTGGGGACAAAGCCCTAGCCAGCCAGACCAGGCACACGCAGGCACACGCAGGCGCACGCAGGAGCGCGCAGCCCGGCAAGACCAAACAGCTTTGCGGGAATAGGGCAGAAGCACCCTGTTGAGGGGAGCGGCAGTCCGGAGATACAGACCACACAAATTCTTGACTCAGAGCGGGGGCCAAACTATCCAGAAAGGGCACGGAGAGAACCTATTAGTTAGACCAGCGGAGAAAAAATAGGCAGT
>PVJI01006225.1:0-88591 GCA_004026765.1 Micronycteris hirsuta | reverse complement strand
GCCATCATCAACAAAGCAACAGATAACTGTTGGAGGGGATGTGGAGAAAAGGGAACCCTACTGCACTGTTGGTGGGAATGCAGACTGGTACAGCCACTGTGGAAAACAGTATGGAACTTCCTCAGAAAAATGAAAATGGAACTGCCTTTTGACCCAGCAATTCCACTACTGGGATTATACCCTAAGAATCCTGAAAAACAAATTCAAAAGAACCTTTGCACACCTATGTTCATAGCAGCACAATTCACAATAGCTAAGTGCTGGAAACAACCTAGGTGCCCATCTACAAATGAATGGATTAAGAAACTATGGTACATTTACACAATGGAATTCTATGCAGCAGAGAGGAAGAAGGAGCTTATACCTTTTGCAACAGCATGGATGGAACTGGAGAGCATTATGCTAAGTGAAGTAAGCCAGGCAGTAGGGACAAATACCATATGATCTCACCTTTAACCGGATCATAACCAGCAAAAGCAGAAAGCAAGCAAAACATAACCAGAGACACTGAAATTAAGAACAGTCTAACAATAGATCGGGGAGAGGGGGGAGGGGACAATGGGGAGAAGAGTTTTCAGGAATCACTGTAGAGGACACATGGACAGAACTAAGGGGAAGGAGGGAGGCTGGGGGGGTGGGATGGGAGGGGAAGGGAGCGGGGGAGGGGAGAGGCTGCAAATAACTGCAATTAAACAAAAATTTAATTAAAAATACAGAAAATTAAAAAAAAAACAAAAATAAAATAAAATAAATGGGTGCTGGATTTTAACAAGTGCTTTTCTATGATATGATCTTGTGGTTCTATCCTTCATTTGGTTTATATGGTGTATCAGGTTGATTTGTGGATATTGTACCAACTTTGCATCCCTGGGATAAAGCCCCCTTGATCATAGTGTATGATCTTTTTAATGTATTGCTGGATTTGGTTTTTTAATACAATATTTTGTTGGTGATTTTAGCACCTATGTTTATCAGGTATATTGGCTTATAATTTTCTTTCTTTGTAATGTCTTCATCTGATTTTGGAAGTAGGATAATCCTGGCCTCATAAAATGACCTTGGGAGTCTTCCCTCCTCCTGAAATTTTGGAATTGTTTGAGAAGAATAGGTTTTAGATCTTCCCTGAATGTTTGGTAAAATTTAACCATGAAGCCACTCAGTCCAGGGCTTTTTTTGGGTGGGGGCAGAGTATTTTGATTACTGCTTTAATTTCATGAGTTGTAATCTGTCTATTCAGATTCTCTGATTCTTCCTGATTTAGTTTTGAAGATTATATGTTTCTAGGAATTTATCCTCTTCATCCAGATTGTCCAATTTGTCAGCATATAGTTGTTTGTAGTATTTTTTTTTTACAATCTTTAGGGGTTTTTTTTGGTGTCAGTTGTTAATTTTTCTCTTTCATTCCTGATCTTATTTATTTGGGTCCTCTCTTTTTTTTTTTTTTTTAATTTGATGAGTGTGATTAATTTGTTAATCTAGTTTATCTTTTCAAAGAACCAGCTCTTGGATTCATTGATCTTTTTTATTGTTTTTTTAGACTCTATTTCATTGTTTTACTCTTATCTTTATTATGTCCTTCCTCCTACACACTTTGGGCTTGTTTATTGTTATTTTTCAAGTTCATTGATGTGTAAAGTTAGATTGTTTATTTGAGCTTTTTCTTGTTTTCTGAGATACAAATGTAATGATATGTAATGATACAAATGGAATGAACTACTTTCACTCTTTCCCACACATTTTGGGTTATTGTGTTCTTATTTTCATTTATTTCAAGGTACCCTTTTATTTGTTTGATCTCATTGTTAACCTATTGGTTGTTTAGTAACATGTTATTTAGCTTAACAATCAAAATCCTAGAAGAAAATAGGCAATAAAATTTTGGACATTTCTTGTAACAATATTTTTTCGGATATATCAACAGGCAAAGGAAACAGACAAATAAAATAAACAAATGGGACTACATCAAACTCAAAAGGTTTTGCACAGAAAGGGAAACCATGAAAAAAATAAAAATACTACCCAGTGAATGGGAGAACATATTCATGTATACTATCTGATAAAGGCCTAATATCCAAAATGCATAAAGAACTTAAAAACTCAATACCAAAAAAACAAACAAACAATTCCATTTAAAAAATGGGCAAAATACCTAAATAGTTACTTCTCCAAAGAGGACATACAGATGGCCATAGATATATGAAAAGATGCTCAATGTCAGTAATTATCAGAGAAATTCAAATTAAAACCACAATGAGATATCACCTCACACATATCAGAATGGCTTTCATCTATAGATCGACAAACAATATGTGTTGGAGAGGATGTGGAGAAAGGGGAACCCTTTTGCACTGTTGGTGGGAATGTAGACTAGTGCAGGCACTGTAGAATGCAGTATGGAGATACCTCAAAAAATTAAAAATGGTTCTGCCTTTTGACCTAGCAGTCTCACTTCTGGGAATATATCTGAAGGAACCCAAAACACTAATTAGAAAGAACATAAGCACCCCTATTTTCAGTTAAGTGTCATTTACAATCACCAAGATTTGGAGGCAGCCCAAGTGTCCATCAATAGATGAGTGGATAAAACAACCATGGGACATTTACACTGTGAAATACAACTTGGCTGTAAAAAGAAGAAAATTTTGTCAATTACAACAGCATGGATGAAACTGGAGGACATTATATAAGTGAAATGAACCAGCCAGAAAATACAAGTACCATATAATTTCACTCATATGTGTAATATAATGATTTACCCGAACTAACAAGCAAAATAGAGACAGACTTATAGATTGAGAGCAGACTGAAAGCTCTGGGGAAGGTTGTGGAATAGAGGAATTTAGTTAAAAAGGTAAAAAAAAAAAAGAGAGAGAAGGAACTCACACACACAGACAACATTGTGGTAATTGAGGAGTGGAAGGGTGATGGGTAGAGGTGGGAGAGGGTATAGTGGGGACTAAAGGTGATAAAAAATAAAATAAATTGAATTAAATAAAGTAAAAGAAGCCAAAAATAAAATGGTTCTAAATCATATAAAGTTCTGCTCTTAAAGAAGAGGTATAAACCCCATACTCTTTCCTTTCTCTCTTAAAGGCTCTTAAAGAATAAATATTCCTGGAATTACCAGTTATCATTGTAGTCTATCTCTCCCTCTCTGAGTGAATCCTGTTATTTCTTCTTGGACATTGTTATTAGTATTGTACCTCAGTCCTGATTCAACTCAGAGGTCCACTAGTTTGATCCTTGTTTTAGGCCCATATATTATTTCTCATTTGCAATGCTATAAATAGTTAAAGCAAGATAATGAAGAATGAAGAAGTAAAAAAAAATAAAATAAACAAGAAAAATAGAGCCAGTTAAATAGCTAGCATCTCTGCTTAAGGTCTAGAGAGGGCAAAGTGCATACTGCATATTTCAGGATCCTGTCTTCAGTGCCCTAACATAATCTATCCCTGTGTTGGATGGTTGGAAAGGCCAGGCTCATCTCATTATGTCAGCAAATTGCAAGAAGAGAAAAGACATATTCTTGTTCACAAGAAAGTGTTGTTTGAGACCAGACTGCAAGGATATTCATATTTTTGTCCTCTTTGCCTATCCTAATAATTGTTTCTTCCCCTAAGACTTTGATCACATAGTTTTCTAGACCATGACAATATCAACAGTCCTCATTATGGCAGTATAAAATTAAGTCATGAGAGAAGAAAACCTAACTTTTTCTAATAGCTATCAAAATTGGTGTCATTCACCATTCCTTGTAAAAAGTGGGTTCTAACTCTTTTATCCCACTAATCTTCAGATATTTCATTTTGTTCACATTCTTTAAGAATTATTTTATTTGTTTATTTCAGAGAGAGGGTTAGGGAGGGTGTAAGAAAGAGAAAGAGAAGCATTGATGTGAGAGAGAAACATCAATTGGTTGCCTGTTGTACATGCCCCAGTCGGAGACCAAACCTGCAACCTAAGCATGTGTCCTGACCTAGAATTGAACTGGTGACCTTTCACCTTGCAGGATGATGCCCAAACAACTAAGCCACACTGGTCAGGGCCATTTTGTTCACATTCTTTTTAAAATTTGATTCTCAGAACACAGATCCATATCCTACAAGGTTATGACTCACATATACTACATCTCTCCAAGATCTAGGCACTCAATTTCTATTAATACAGCCTGCATTTATACCAGTTGCTTTAGCAGCCCTCAATAAAGGAGACCGCAGTAAAGATGGCAGTGTGTATGTGACAGTGCCCTTCTGTATTTCAGATATGCTTATGATCATCTATTTTACACTTAATGGGTTCCAACACAGAATAAATAATAAAGGATCTCTGCCGCACACTCAAGGCAAATTAAAATCAATACATCTGAGACTTCAGCAATGAACTGACACTGGCCTGGATACCAACTGCAACTCATCAAGGTGACTTTAATTAAGGGTTTGCCTAGAGGTCTGGAAATAAGCTGCTCAGGTGGGACCAAATTTAGGTTGAAATTATGCAGAGTTCTGGAGGGCATGCACTTTCCCTCTAGCCCAGCACAACACTCCATCAGGTTTCAAACCATCAGTGCTCACCATTCTTGCAGAGCAGCACAGTCAGAGAGTCCTGAGAAGAAGAATTGATATAGAGCAAGAGGCTTGGTGTCTGGGCTGTCATAAAGCTAAGTGCAATGCTTTCCTTAGATGGAGCCGACTCTGCATAAATGGCTGAGGATGACCGGCTTAGATTCTTCATCACTGGGTAGGGTTCTTGAAACACATAAGTAACCGACGTGCCAGCCTCAAAACGAGCAGAAATCTCTGCAAAATATAAGAAGATAAAACACATATTTAAGTATTTAATTGATTACTCTAGATATAACAATAGCTTGTTTATTGTTCCAATGTATCAGACACTACATTAGTTATATGGTATGCTTTCCACAATAATTCTCAAATGGCAGAAGTCATTATTCTCACATACAAATAAGAAACATGAGGTTTCCAGGGGTTAAGAACTTTGAAAAAGATTGCATAGCTAAAAGAGAGAGCTAAGATTTGCATTGTAAAATTTATGCACAGTTTAATGAATATTTGTAGAATAACTACCCTGTGTCAGGCTCATTTTTCAAGAAGCAAAGATAAAATGTCCCTGCCTGAAACATAGTATAGAGAAATTGCACTGGGGCCATCTTACTTTTAAAACTGGGATGCTCTCAGTTCTGGTTTGTGTTTTTCTTGTGTATTTGAAGGATTTGAAGTAGGTCTTAAACTACTGAGAGTGGGACACTGGGAGGCAGCAGTAATGATCTATGGCGTTTGGGTCAAGGGTGAGGATCTATGGAAATAGAAAAGAGGAGATGCATGGACACAGTAAGAAAGACATAGATTTCCTACTCCCAGACTCAACATTTTAGATGTCTGGAAATTGGTGTTCAATCCCCCAAAAGAGAGAAGTTTGGGGCAAATAGGTCTCATATGAGAAACCATTTCTATATTAGAACACATTGCATAGAGTGCTGCCACCACCATGAGGAAAGGAGGCATCCAGACACTGATGACATTCAATTAGCAGGAACATGCCACCCCAGATCCTTCCTGCATAATGTCTTCACACCCACTGTTAGTTTAGTGGAGCTAGCATGGGATTTGGCTTCAACACTGGAGCTGAAGCCTCACTTGATTTCATAGTAGCTGTGTAGTTCCAGGCAAAAAGGGGAACCCTGTGGAGACTGTTTTCTCATCTGGCAAATGGGAAGCATAAAACCGACTTCAATAGTATTATTGTATGGATAGGTAAGGTAATGTGTGTAAAGCACTTAAGAGAGTTACCCACTCAGTTTGAACTCATAGACTCCCACACTAGAAGGTAATTTAAACAGAACCCCTTTCAATGTTCTTCATGTAAAAGAAATCTGTTTAATTTCAATGTCTCTGGTTATGTTTTGCTTGCTTTTTGCTTTTGTTGATTATGTTCCAATTAAAGATGAGATCATATGGTATTTGTCACATGGACAGAACCAAAGGGGAGGAGGGAGGCAGGGAAGGGAGGTGGGGTTGGAGAGGGTGGAGGGAGAGGAGGGGAAAAGATTCAGACAACTGTAATTGAACAACAATAAAGTATTATAAAAATATATAAATAAAAGAAATCTGTTTATTGACTATACATCCATCTAAATGCTGAAATATTTTCTTCTTTTAATTAATGTTGTCTCTAAATAGTAAAGGTTCCTTCTTAGAACAACATAGCTTAGTTCTGGCAGCAAACCTTGGCCATAAAAATAGTACAGTAAATGTGAATTGATATTGGCATCATTAAGTTCCTTTTCCAACTGATATGTGCAAAATTCCTAGTTCCCCATGAAATTCTGTTATTGAATTGATGTCTCTTAAAACATAATCAAACCTGACTTTTGCTTTCTAATTTTATTGAAATGTTTCTACTTTTGTGAAAACTCTGTAACAGCCTGTAGCCATGTCAAAAATTAAAGTTGCATATTTATGTATATTTTTAGCAGATTGGAAATACCAGTTTATTTTTACTAAAGGTTCAGGGAAAGTGTTCACATTTATCATGAAGGTTACATCAGTATTCCTGATTACAAAGATATGCAGCAGAGATTTGTGACAGTGAGGATACAGACTAATTATCATCTTGATTCAAACACTTTCCTTGAGTAAAGTGACTTCCTTGGGGACATTTCACCTGTATTTTGAGTTACTATCTGCTAGTTGATAGAAAATGGTTTTTATTTGATGTTTGTATGTGTGTTCAAATATAATTCAGATCATTCTGTTATGCAGCATATTAAATATGGACACGTATAGTATACTTTTCTTTATACTTGAGATGGGAAATTAAAATGAAAAGTTTTTTTTAACTAGTAATGTCCACCAAATTTCTCTCCTCCCACCTCCTCTATTCCTAATATTTTTATCGTTTAGGTACTGTCAGGCTCAATATAAAGGAAAGTCAGCAAAACACTTGGGTTCTCTTAGTCTCTTAGCTTTTTATATTTTATAATCTAAGACTTTAAGCTCTGTGATCATATTTGAGCTCTCTGATTGATATTTCTAAACATCCAAAACTTTTGAGAAAAATTTTAACTTTGAAGATGTTTATCAATGACCATCATTGTACTCTAGGACCACAATACCAATATTAACGCATCTCTTAAGCAATTACCTAGTGAAAGAACTGTGCTGATTATATTCTGAAAAGACAGGGTACACATTAAAAAAAAAAAAAAAAACACTGATAGAAGGCAGCCTAGTAGATGATGTGTGAGTGACAGAAAATAATTCCCAGAATCGGATGTCATCATGGGCCAGAGTAGCCTGAGAAGATCTGAATGAAAAGCTCAACATTGATTAAGCTTTAACATATGGGAAGAGAAGTAGCTAGAAGGCAGGGTAGTGCTACAGAGGTTTGTGTCTGAGCCAGCCGTACACTCTGACAGACTTGAAAACTGAAACCTGGCTGTGCCATTCTCCACTTCTCACTGAATGTCACTTAACCTCAGGTTATTCAAGTATAAATAGAGATGAATTCAGTATTGTGGTGGGTAGAAGGATTGGAAGCAATTATGTAAAATTGTGGCACATAGTAGGAAGTCAATAAACAATAAGCTAGTTTTAATAACAGTAATAGAATTAAATTTAGAATTAGAAAAAACATGAATACCAATCCTAGGTAATAAGTAGGCTAGTAGTGGTTACCTAAAATCAGTTTGATTTTAACTAAACATTTCCAACAAACTAATAAGAAATAAAACAATTGGCATATTAAAATTTATTATTAAAATTTTCTTATGATAATGGCCCTGTTGATATGTGCTTTTATGAGTCTTTGTCATTTACCAATGTATATTGCAATATTTATAGATAAAGTGATATCTGGAATTAGCTTCAAAATAATAAGAGAAATGGATATGAACATACAGATTAAACAAAAATAGTTGTGAGTTGATAACTTGAAGCTAAATAATGGGTGCATGGGATTCTAAAACTCTGCTCTCTACTAAAGTGTATAATTTAATTTTTCTGTAATAAAAAGTAAAAAATATATATACATTGTCAGGGAGGTAAATATTAGAGAATTTTTAAAATAGGATTTTTGCAATTAGTAAAGTGGACCTAAATATACATATGATTTTTCACTGAAATTCTATTACTAAAGAAATAATTGATTAATGCACTTATCACAGCATTATCTATGTGCAATCACTGGGATAACCTAAAATTCCAAAATATAAAAGTAAGCATTTACTGAGACTTTATATGTCAGGCATTATCCCATGGGCTTTTTGAAGTGCTCGTTGAATGTTCACCACAACCTTTTGTAGAGGATTCCTGAATTTTCCACATTTTATATATATATATAGCTGAGAAAACCAGGAATCATAGGTTGAGTTTATATAACAATTTTAACAGCTATAGATTGCAGATGAGCCAGAATCTGAACATAAGAATACCTGGTAGCAGAATCCCACTTTTGCTAAGATAAAATACTCTGGTAGTGGGATGTGTTACATAAGCAGAAGCAATTCCACCAGATGAAAGATTTTGCAATCATTAAAACTGACAAATTTATATAAGAATGACAGTAACCAGAGGAGAGGGAGGAGGGGAATAAAGAGGGAAAGAAGGGTTGTCAAGGAACAAGTATAAAGGTGATTAGAATTGAGGGTGGAAAGTAGGGGTGGCTGAGGGTGGTGGGGGGAAGTGAAGAAAACTGTGCTTGAACAACAATTTAAAAAATGAATGTGATAAAATAAAACAGGGTATACAATGTAATGGACAGACATCTTAGCTATAATGAATGCAAAGGAAAGAGCTAGAAGGAAATCAAGTTTTCTTTTTTATTGTTGTCTTTGAGTAGATTGAGTTTTTATTTTTCCAGATTTACAATTGTGTTACCAATTAGAATTCCAAATATGTTACCTAGTGATTTTAATTTAAAATAAATTAAATGACAATATAATGACAGTTATACCCAGGTTGGGCTGGAGGTGGGTTAAAGACAAGCACACATCAAAAATAGTGTTGGAACAACTGAGAATCCACAAGCAAAACAAGAAAGTTGAACCCCTACCTTACATCAAATACAAAAATTAATTCAAAATAGATCCAAGACTAAATGTAAGAGATAAAACTACAAAACACTTAGAAGAGACTATAACCATAATTCATCATGTCCTTGGATTAAACAATGATTACTTAGATATAACTCCCAAAGCACAAGCCACAAAAGAAAAAAAGAAAGATAAATTAGACTTTATAAAATAAAAAAGGAACATTTATTTTCTTAAAAGATACTATTAAAATTTAAAAATAGAACATTTGCAAGTCATATATCTAATAAGAAAATTATATTCAGAATATACAAAGATTTCCTACAACTGCATAATAAAAAGAAAAAAGCCAATTTAAAAATGGGCAAGATATTTGAATGAATATCTCACCAAAGAAGATACACACATGGATAGTACATACATAAAAAGATGTTTAATATTAGTAGTCATTAAGGAAATGCAAATCAAAACCACAATAACACACTATTTCATGTGTTCACAATAGAACATCTATTATCATAAAAGACTGACAATAACAATTGGTGAGCACACAGACAAATCAGAATCCTCATATTTTACTGATAAGAATGTAAAATAAAGCATCCACTTTAAAAAACAGTTTGACACTTCCTCAAAAACATAAACATTGCCCCAGAAATCTGCCCTCTAGGTATTTCTGGGTGTATATGCAAGGGGATAGACAACAAAAGTTCATACAAAAACATGTACAGGAATGTTACTAGCAGCATCATTCATAATAACATAACCATACACACAAAAGAGGAACATTCCAAACCATCAACTGATAAATGGATATGCAAAATGTGGTGCCTCCAGACACTGGAATACTCTTTGGGAAATAAAATGGAATAAGTACTAAAAATTTCTACAATATAGATTAACATTGAAAACACAGTAAGTGAAAGAAACCAGATCTCAAATGTCTATATATTATATGATTCTATTTATATGAAATATTCAGAATAGGAAGATCCATGGAGACAGAAAGTAGATTAGTAGTTTCCAGGAACTGGGAAGGACATGAATGGGGAATTGCTGCTAATGAGTATAAGATTTCTTTGGGGGAAATGATTAAAATAGTCTGAAATTAAATAGTGGTGATGGTTGCATAACTTTGTGAATATGCTAAAACCCCATAAACTGTACATTTTAAAACTTTGAATATCATGATATATAAATTAAATCTCAATTAAAAAAACACAAAACAAAAAACTACATATGTGAATCCTATTACCACAATTCTATACAGAATAAAATTAGGGTCATACCGGGGAAAAGGAATGAGAAAGGTGCTGATTTGACCTTTGGCTCTGACGGTCTTAGCAAGTCACTAAACTTCTGTGACCTTCAATGTTTTCATATGTTAAATGTAGATATTACCATCCTCCTTACTAGGCTGGGGATAAAAAGGTAAGTGCTTCAGTCAATAATTGCACCTAATTTTATTATTATTATTTCTTTTTTTAAAATTATTACTTTATTGTTTGATTATTATTTCTTTGCACTGCAATAGGAAACAGAAATGGACCATGGTCAATGGACCATGGTTCTAGTTCAGGAATAGCTAATGGATAAATGTCCTTAATTGTATCACATGGATTTCCAGTATTTCCACACCTTCCTATACATGCCATTGTAAGTTAGCATAGAGAAGCACCTCAATAGAAAGCAACTTTGTTCAGGACCATCCTGTAGCTAATGGTTGCATTTCAGTTCTATATATATATATATATTTCTTTATTGTTGTTCAATTACAGTTGTTTGCATCTTCTCCCCTCACCTCCCTCCACCCCCTCCAAACCCACCTTCCTCCTCTGCCTCCATCCTCCCCCTTGGTTCTGTCCATGTGTCCTCTATAGTGGTTCCTGAAAACCCTTCTCCCCATAGTCTCCTCCCCCCTCCCCTCTGGCTATTGTTCTATTGTTCTTAATTTGAATGTCTCTGGTTATGTTTTGCTTGCTTTTTTCTTTCGTTGATTATATTCCAGTTAAAGGTGAGATCATATGGTATTTGTCCCTCACCGTCTGGCTTATTTTGCTTAGCATCATGCTCTCCAGTTCCATCCATGCTGTTGCAAAGGATATAAGCTCCTTCTTCCTCTCTGCTGTGTAGGATTTCATTGTGTAAATGTACCATAGTTTCTTGATCCACTCATTTGTAGATGGGTACTTAGGTTGTTTCCAGCACTTGGCTATTGTAAATTGTGCTGCTATGAACATTGGAGTGCATAGGTTCTTTTGAATTGGTTTTTCAGGGCTCTTAGGGTATAATCCCAGTAGTGGAATTGCTGGGTCAAAAAGCAGTTTCCGTTCTAAGCCATATTTCCCAAAGGCAATTAGCATGGTTAATAGACTTGGTAAAAAAAAAGTTCATCTTACAGACTTTGGAAATGCTAAATATAAAGAGGATCATTTCCTTAGATTTATGAGATGGGGGAGAGGAAGTTGAAATCAGTGAAATATTGAAACAAGCTGAAAAGGCTAAACACATATTTGTCTATTTTGCTTGTAGATCAAAATAAAAAATGGGGAGAGAACACAGAGGATATTTCAACAAATTCAGTTGAATGATACAATGGCATGGAGAATAAATAATTCATAGAAGCTGTTTCAGAGAAATGAACCAATGAAAAATTACATAAATTCAGAACAATACAATATATAAGATATTTGAACAATGTTCCTGGAAAAATGCAGAGGTATACTATTTTCTATTTTTCCAAACCGAAGCCTTGGGTATAGATCTTATAAAACAAAGCCAATATATTTTAGTGTCAGTGCCTGGTACTGTCTATTCTGTAGTTGCTTCTTCTACTGTATGGAGACAGTCTAATGGTGGCATTTAAATTTTCCAGGGTAGTTGTTCACAGACCTACCCCAGTAGCACTTCTCTCATCTTACCTGCATTAACAGCCTATGGGAATGGGCTTTGCGTTTTTTCAAGCTCAAGTGCAGGACCCACCATTTTGTTGGTCTTACAATTTATAGCATTTATATTCTTCCAGGGAGCCTGAAGCTTTCTAGTGATAATAAGCAAGTAATTCATATTAACTAGAGAGAATGCTGGTGCAACTGGACGAAGAGCATGGATTACGGATCCTTGGAAGACAATAGTGGGTGCTTCTTTCCAACAGGAATATTGACTGAATAAAGCATTTCTTGGCAGAGAGGCTTGAGAAATGTGTTTTAATGAATTGACGAGAATTTTTATAACTGCCATCATTTTTTGTCTATAAATGGTGTTTAAAATGGTGATTATTTGATACTTCCAGTGAATGAGTGGATCAAAAAACTCTGGTACATTTACATAATGGAATACTACATAGCAGAAAGAAAGAAGGAGCTCCTACCCTTCATGACAGCACAGAAAGAACTGGAGAGCACTATGCTAAATGAAGTAAGCCAGGCAGTGAAAGAAAAATACCATATGATCTCATCTATAAGTGGAACCTAATTAACAAAACAAACAAATAAGCAAAATATAACCAGAGACATTGAAATTAAGAACAAATTGACAGTAACCAGAGCGGAGGGGGGAGGGAAATAATGAGGGAAAGGAGGGAAAGGGTTGTCCATGAACATGTGTAAAGAACCCATGAAAAAGCTAAAGCGGATAAGATTGAGGGTGGAAGGTGAGGGTGGGTGGGGCAGGGGAAGAGTGGTGGTGGGAAAATGGAGACAACTGTGTTTGAACATTAATTTTTTAAAAAAGGGGAAATAAATAAAATGGTGATTAAAGCATTTTATTTTAATAATTTAAATGCTGTACTTTAAATTTTTTTTAATTTAAATGACAATATTATTTTGTATTAGCTTCAGATGTACAGCATAGTGGTTAGCCAATCATTCATTTTAACAAGTGTTACACCTAACATTTTCAGTATCCAAAGTGTACCATAAATAGGTATTATGATGTTATTGACCATATTTTCTATGCTGTACTTTACATCCCAGTGACTGTTCTGTAACTTCCAATCTGTACCTCTCAATCCCTTCCCATTTTTCACCTAGGCTCTCAACAACCCTGCTCTCTGGCAAACATCAGTTTATTCTCTGTATATGAATATGCTTCTGTTTTGTTCTATTGCTTAGATTCCACATATAAGTGAAATCATGCATTCTTTTCTTTCTCTGACTTACATATTTCACATAGCAAAATACTCTCTAGGTCTATCCATGATGTTGCAATGGTAGGGTTCCTTTTTTTTTTTTAAGATTTTATTTATTTATTTTAGAAAGAGGGGAAGGGAGGGAGACAGAGAGGGAGAGAATCAGCATTGTGTGGTTGCCTCTCACATGGTCCTCACTGGGGACCTGGCCCGCAACCCAGGCATGTGCCCTGACAGGGAATCGAACCGGGACCCTCTGGTTCCCAGCCTGCACTCAATCCACTGAGCTACACCAGCCAGGGTGGATTCCTTTCTTTTTAATGGACAAGTAATAGTCCAATGTATACAAGGTCTGTCTGGAAAAGATCCAACCATTGTTAATATAATGCAAATGATTTGTGAGACATGAATGTAACCTGGTAGCCAAGGAAAGAGGACTGGAATACACATGGCTGAACAATAACAATTTGACTGTACTAGTCAGTGGGGGCAGTAGATGCCATTGAGAGAGCATGTGTACGGTGTGGCCATCACATTTAAAATGACTGAGTGAGTAAAGCAATGAATCTGCATCAGATTTCGTGTTATGCTTCAACATTCCTCCATTGAAACTATTTGGATGATTCAGAAGGTCACAGTTATGGGCAACTGGTTATTAGTAGCTTCATCATGACAATGTACCTACTCATGCATCAGGTCTCATGCAGGGTTTTTTGATGAAACATCCAATCACCCAAGTGGTTCAACCCCCTACAGCCTAGATTTGGTGCCCTGAAACTTCTTGCTTTTCCCAAAACTAAAATCAGCTTTGTTTTTTTGTTTTGTTTTATTGTTGTTTGAGTACAGTTGTCTCGAGCACTCTGTTTCCCCCCAACACTTTGCCCTGTCCAACCCACCCCCACCTCCCACCCTTAACCCTACCACCCTTTGGATTTGTCCATGGGTCCTTTATACATGTTCCTTGATGATCCTTTCCCTTCTTTCCCCCATATACCCTCCCCCCTCCCCTCTGATTACTATCAGTTTGTTCTTTATTTCCATGTCTCTGGTTACATTTTGTTTGCTTGTTTGTTTTGTTGATTAGATTCCACTTACAGGTGAGCTCATATGGTATTTTTCCTTCACTGTCTGGCTTATTTCACTTAGCATGGTGCTCTCCAGTTCCATCTATGCTGCCCTGAAGAGTAGGAGCTCCTTCTTTCTTTCTGCTTTGTAGTATTCTATTGTGTAAATGCACCACAGATTTTTATCCACTCATTTACTGATGGGCACTTATGTTGCTTCAGCACTTGGCTATCGTAAATTGTGCTCCTATGAACATTGGGGTGATAGGTACTTTTGAATAGGTGATTCAGTATTCTTATGGTATAATCAGCAGTGGAAATGCTGGGTCAAAAGGCAGTTCCATTTATAGTTTTTTGAGGAAATTCCATACTGTTTTCCACAGCGGCTGCACCAGTCTGCATTCCCACCAACAGTATACTAGGGTTGCCTTTTCTCCACAACCTAGCTAGGACTTGTCATTTGTTGATTTGGTTATGATGGCCATTCTGACTGGTGGGAAGTGGTATCTCATTGTGGTTTTAATTTGCATTTCTCTGATGGTTTGTGATGCTAAGCATCCTACATATGTCTCTAGGCTCTCTGTATGTTCACCTTGGAGAAGTTTCTATTCAGGTCCTTCGCCCATTTTTTAGTTGGATTATTTGTTTTGCTGGAGTAGAGTGGTGTGAGTTCTTTGCCTATTTTGCAGATGAAACCCTTAACTGATGTATCATTGGCAAATATATTTTACATATTGTTGGTTCTCTTTTCATTTTTCTGATGTTTTCTTTAGCCATGCAGAAGCTTTTTATTGTGATGGGGTCCCATTTGTTTATTCTTTCCTTTATGTTCCTTGCTCTAAGGAATGTATCAGTGAAAATATTGCTGTGTGGAATATCTGAGATTTTCCTGCCTATGTTCTCCTCTATGACTTTTATGGTGTCGTGACTTATATTTAAGTTTTTTACCAATCTTGAGCTTATTTTTGTGTATGATATAAGTTGGTGGTCGAGTTTCATTTTTTGCATGTAGCTGTCCATATCTCCCAATAGCAGTCATCGAAGAGGCTATTGTTACTCCATTTTATGCTTCTGCCCTCTTTGTCAAATATTAATTGACAATAGAGACATGGGTTTATTTCTGAGCTCTCTATTTTGTTCCATTGATCTATGTGTTCTTGTGCCAGTACCATACTATTTTTATTACAGTGGCTTTGTAATATGGTTTCATATCAGGTATTTTGATCTCTTCTACTTTGTTCTTCTTTCTCAAAATTTCTGTGGCTCTTTGGGGTCATTTATGGTTCCATATAAATTTTTGAAATGTTTGTATGTCATTGTTATTTTGATACAGATTGCATTGAATTTATAAATTGCTTTGGGTAGAATGAACATTTTGATGATGTTAATTCTTCCAATCCTTGAACACAGTATGTGCTTCCATTTTTTTGTGGTCTCCTTAATTTTTTTCTTCAGTGTTGTATAGTTTTCTGAGTATAGGTCTTTTACATCCTTGGTTAGGTTTATTCCTAGGTCATTCATTTTTCTTGTTGCTATAGCAAATGGGATTTTTTTCCTGATTTCTGCTTCTAATATTTCATTGTTAGTGTATAGAAATGCTTTCAATTTCTGAATATTGACTTTGTATCCCACTGTTTTGCCAAATTCATTTATTTGGCCAAGTAGCTTTTTCTTGGAATCTATAGAGCTTTTTATGTACACTATCATGTCATAATCACCTTTGATAGGAAAGAGATTTTTCAGACTGTCAGTGAGATTCAGGAAAATATGACAGGCAGCTGATGGCAATTGGGAGAGCTGTCTGAGGTTCCATGATGTCTACTTTGAAGGCGGCTGAGACATCGTTGTTCTTTGTACAATATTTCTTGTATCTTGTATCTTCTTCAATGAATGTCTCTATTTTTCATAGTGCATGGCTGGATACTTTATGGACAGACCTCGTGTATATTCAACACCTTATTCACCCACTCATCTATTAATGGACAGTTGGCTTGTTTCCATAGCTTCACTACTATAAATAACACTGTGATCAATATAGAACTGGGCGTACATGAGAAGAAGGAAATTGTGCACCAAAGCCAACTTCTACCAGCATTAAGCCTGGGGTCAGGTCTGTAAAAGGCCCAAGGCACCCCAAGATCCATCTCCCCTAGTCTCCACCTGATGGCTGCCTCTTAGACTTAGTCAATGAATGAACATCTGGTAGCACTTGAGTTGCAAGAGGGTGTTGTTCACCAGATTGACACAGGTTCAAACTCACTATGGGTGCTGGGTCTGAAGCCACTCAGATAAAGTCCCATGGTATACCAAGACTAGCTCCTACCAGATGGGTGTTCAAAGACCTTAGCAGTGAGACAGCATCTCAGGGTGTCATCAGGGTGAGGCCAGCAGAGTTTATCAGGTCCAAACAGACCAAGATTCAGCTCTGTGAAGGAAGGGTTCTGTGCCAATTTGGTATGTAAGAAAAATGTGGCCCCCCCATCTTAAAGCCACACAACTCAGTCACTTACACTCTCTGAATCTGCCCAGGCCTCTACACCCAGGGCCTAGGCAGCTGACTCATCTGCAGTGTGTGAACTCTGTAGGGTAGAGTGACAGGGAGTCTGGAAGGTAGTGTTGTTCCAATTTCCAAGTCTGGTGCAATATGGAGGGAAGTGCTACACCCATAAAAGTTGGTGTCTTCTGTATGGGTGAGAAACTAAGTACAGGGACCCTGGTGGCTGTCTCTTCAGCTCTCTCCCTGGAGTTGCAAACCCCAGTGTCTTCTCACAGTACTCTGCTCTGCTCTGCTCTCCCTACCCTGGAGCTCAAGGTCAGTGACTACAAAGGAGATTTTGTGCACTATTGTTTTAAAAGTATGCCTGCATCTCTAGCAGACTCCTCACTCCCTTGTGGACAGAAACCCCACTGATTTTCATAGTCAGATGTTATGTGTGTGCCTCTTCCTGGCTCTGGTATTCTTGGCTGGGGAGCTTGGCATAAGGGTGAGATCCCTTGTCCCTCAGGGTAAACTCATCAGCTGAGATATTTTTTAGGATTCTCAGTTCTGCCCATGAAAGCGAGGCCAGTCTATTTTATTTTTTTGTCTCCACTCTTCCTACCAGGTATGTTGTGGCTTCTTTGGTCAATCCTTGATATAAGACTTCTGTTCAGCTAGTCTTCAGTTGATTATTCAGGTTGATTGTTCTATATTTTAGTTGTAAATCCAGTTTTGTCCAGGAGTAAGTGCATATAACTTCAACTTACTCCACTGACATCTTGGATCTCTTTAAACACTGCTCTTGAAAGACTCCTTTTAGCATTTACTCAACAAACTTTTTATCAATAAAATAAACATTCTGCAAAGGCATATAGTAGACTAAATCTTTCATTCTTCTATTTTAAAAATACTAAGTATTTACAATGAAAAACAAGATATTACAATTTGTATTCTTACCTTGAATTTCTCTGGATAACTTATATCATGACTGGCATTCCTTGCCTAAGGTGTGTATTCATCATGGTTAGCTTTTGTCAGTGCAATCAATTAATAAGATTTGTAGGGGATGTAGAAAGGCATCAGGGCAGGAATTCTGACTCCTCTGTTCCATATTCAGCACCCTGGTGGACTAAGTATTAGTCTCTTGGGAGGGCTTTTAAAGCCTCAAACCCCATTCATGGCACCTGTTGAATAGGGGGATTTTACTAAATATGTGATACTGATTTTACTAACTTATCTACACTCTCCCTATTTTAAAAATACCTTAATTTACTTAAGGGCTTCTAAAGTTCCACCAGGGCTAGACTCTATGATGCTTTGATTACATTTATGGACTGAGGGATTAGAATTGAGAAGGTCAGTGAACCCTTTGTGATCCAGGTTACACAACAGAAGTGAGAGTCCACCTCTCCCAGTGCTCAGCTGACTCTTGGCTATGGTGAGCCTGCTTGTACTCTTAGTATTAATTTGTTACAATTTCACTGCCAGTGCCCACACTCAGTGATAATAAATAAATGTAATTATGTTGAGGAGATATGCAGAGTCTCTGAACAGAGAGTAATTAAGGGAGACTAAGTGATTTTTTGAGGACTCTCTAAGGTGATGGAATAATATGACTTGGCCATAGGCTGTAGGTACTACAACACAGCACGTGGGAAAACAAAAATGCCTATGTTACCTTTTTTACAAAAGGGCCCTTCATATGGTGAATTGGTGCAATCGCAGAAGTATCCGCTACGCTTCTCCACACACTTGCCCCCATTGTGGCAAATGCTGCCATAACTGCTGCAATGGCCCGGGCATCCTGGCCGGACTCCAGACGTGACCTTGGCCCTCTCCTCCAAGTCCAGTTTCTGTCCATTCAAGTGTAATGAGCGTATGCATCCTAGAAAGCCTTTCTGTTTTGATGATGTTCCCCCTAAGTGGCAAAAAAGCACAAGGAAAAACATAAGGTATCCAAGGGTTCAAATATTTTTAAGTTTAGTATTGGCATTCATAACAGTTAACAATTGTTCTATTGTGATGTTGTGATTACTTTTCCACTAAAGTTTCCATGGAGAATTAGAAATTTAAAAAGCTTTGAAAAAATGTATGCCTTTTCAGGCTGGGAAAAACATCCACCTCCAAATGTACACTCAAAACAGTTTTTTAAGAGATTATACTTCACATGGAATCCTGTACTCTACATATTTAAGATAGAAACTTCAAGATAAGAACCTGTCATGTTCTTTGCAAATGAAGTAAAATGTCTTTTTAGTATACAGCAGAAATCTGAAGTTGAGTGCACAGAGTGAAATTGTGCCTCTGGCAAAGTTAGAAGCAAGTTGTTAGGCTCATGAAGTTAGAAAACCACAAGGAGCTTTGTAATGCTTATTTGATTGGTGCAACGTGATGAACTAGAAAGAGGGTGGATTTTAGAACCAGAAAAACATGGAGTGAAACTACACGTTACTAGATGATTAGCCATACTGACCATGGACTCACCAAGAGCTTCAGCTACTTGATCTGTACAATAAGAATAACTCTATTTCATGTGTTTACAGTAAGGCTTAGTTAAGATATAGTGCATCCTCAATCACTGCTCTTTTGTATCCTTTCCCTTAAATCCTTATAATGGTATATCTATATCTATAACTATATCTGTATCTATCTATCTATCCATCCATCCATCCAAGATATTACCCTCAACATATTATTCGAAAAATAAATTTCTTTTTCTAGAATGCAGAACAGGATTTTTATTTCACTTTCTGCTTAAGGTACCTATTGACAGTTTCAGAGACATCTGCAATACTTGTTGCAAATTATTCAAGAACAGAGTAGATTCAAAGATTCAGGGTCTTTTGTTACTGTTAGAAATCCAGGATTCTACTAACCTAAATCACTAATATCAGAAAAATGAGTATCGAGGAACAACAAGCCAGAAATTAAGCCAAATACCACCAGAGGATATTTGTTTCATGTTGGGAATTCTGGAAGGTCCCAGAGAAGACACATGTTCAGCAATAAGGAACCCAGGTTCTATTCCAAATGCAATGCTTTGGACCCAAATCCAAGCACATAGGTCATGGACATTCAGGTCTTCTGGGTCTACATGGAATACTAATGGGGAGGAGGAGAAGGTGTATTGGAAAACAACGAAGACTAGCAGCCACTTATTTTCTTTGTAAGTCGCCTCTGCTTTCTGAGCCTCATTCATCTATAGTACTTCCTGTTGCAACTTTATTAAATCTCAGTCTAGCAAATTGCCAAATAAATATATCAATATATTCCCACCAAGGTGGCTACAGGTATAAATTTCAAATGTGCTATCTCAGAATGGGGATATAGATTTAAACAAGAAACAGAGCTGCAAGTTAAAGAAATGAATATGTAACTTAATTTTTTCTGGCATCAGTCAGCATGGCAGGGTGGACAAGCAAATATTGGAAATGGGGATGGTGGCAACATAGGGTACAAGTAGGGAGAATTCTGCTTTCTCTGAATCACATCATATCAACAGATCTGTACATACATGTATGGCAGTCCCTGTCTGCATCTAAAGACAGAATGTTCCTAAAGGATTAATTTAGTCTCTTACCCTGAATTAATGATAAAACCCTATTGTATTTTCAGTTCTGATAAGTGATACCCAAGCCAGCCAGGGGGTCAAACACGAACTGCATTCTTCCACCTGTCTCAATTTTAGCGAGTGCATCTCCTTTTAACCACAAGAAAAATCAATTAAAAATACAAACAGATTATAGAGGAAGGTTCATTATTTCTTTCCTAGAGATTGTATAGAATAAAGAGGAGAGGATTTATGTAGTCAAATATTTTATTTTATTTTTCCTTCATTTTGTTGTTACTCCCTGTGGTGGATTTAAATAACTCTTCATATGTCTTCTTAGTGGCACTTTTATTTTAGCAGAGGTGGAGAATGAAGGATCTATTGCACATTATTTTTGTATGTGACTCAGTCAACAAATTTCTAAACAGAAAGAGTGACTGGGGTGGTTTCTCTGACACAAAAGAGCCCCTGGAAGTTTGAGACATAATACAGTGAGAATGACCCAAACCAAGGGGTCATCCTAGGTGCTGGCAAAACACAATGACACAATGGGCTATGAACTCAATGGCAAATTAACTAAATATCAGGTTTTACCTGACTGCTTTTTATTCTTTACAAAGGAAAAGAAAAACAAATAAAAATTAGAGTTTAGGCTCTTTTATTCTTTATGGAGAAGTAATAGAAGTAATGCAAGGGTGGGCAAAAGTAGGTTTACAGTTGTTTGTATGGAAAGTAATACAATAATTAATTAATAATACAAGAATAACCTCTGTGTTTTGTGTACTCACAACTTTAAACTTACTTTTGTTCACTCCTGTATGTAGACTCAGTATAGAATAATTCTACAATGATGTTGTTCCACATTCATATACTCATACCCTGTCAGGTTGTCAGCGCCCTCAATTCCTGACATTATCTACTCTGTGTACAATGTGTGTTAGAGGTGTGAATCTCTGTGGAACTTGAATATTGGTCAGAAATGCAGCCACAGTTTTCCCTTCTCCTCTTCTCTCACAGCCCTTCCCCCACAGCCAGCCCTGTGGATCTGCTCTTCCAGATATCTAGGACACATCTTCTTCCTGCCATACCCAGAGCCACACACCACTTGAATTCCAGGAATAACCAATCGATGTCTCTACTCTCAGCTCTGGCTCTTTGCATCCACTCACCACCTTGCAATCAGAGAGATCAACCATATGTAAAAGTTTAATTCTGCCAGATCTTTTTTATACCCTTCAAAGAATAGCCATATGTAGAAAAATAAGCTCAAATCCTTAGCACAGCTGATCTACCATGAAAGGTCTTGTCTCCACTTCTCTCTTCATCTTCCTGTTCTGACTTCAGGGTATCAGGCACCTTAACTACTAACTGCTCTCCTGTGTCCATAGTGAGTCTTGACTTTGGACCTCATCATATACCTCCTGTTTATGTCATATGGTACCTTCCCCCATGCACTCCACATCTCCCCTCCTTCATCCCTACCATCACAAACATACCCACCTATACTGCATATGCACACATTCCTTAGTTCACATATTTCTTGCCCACCCAGAATTTATTTTAACTCTTTGCCTATTTTTTTTAAAACATAAGCCATTTTTAAAAATTCTACTAAGTATTCCACTAAAGAATCAGAAGATCTGTTAACAAGGAACTTGCTTCCTGTATGACAAAACTCAGCTGCACTAAGAGATGACATGCATACACTCTCCAATGGCCACATTCTTACTGGGATCACTCACATTGCCTTCCCGTCCCTTGTGGATTTGTCTGCAGCTTGTCTAAAGTTTACACAAGGTTGAAACAACAACAACAACAACAACAACAACAGAAATGTAGCATTATCCTTAAACTGCTGAAAGTCATTTAACTGAGTCTTATACTTAACCTACAAGTAGTTTGAGAATCAGAAAAATATCTCTAATTCTAACAAAAACAAACATTTTTACTGTATTCTAGAAAGTCTGTAATTGACTGAATGCTCTATGATGAAAAAATGCATTATTTATATTATTCACATTGCATAGTTGAAAAAACTTAGTGTCACAAACATTGTTTTGGCTAGAGTCAAGGATCAAATTTTTAAAAGATTTTATTAATTTATTTTTAGAGAGAGAAGAATGGGGAGGGAAGAAGGGGAGAGAAACATCAATGTGAAAAAGAAACATCACTGTTTGCCTCTTGCATGCCCCTAACTGGGTAGCTGGCCTACTACTTAAGCATGTGCCCTGACTGGGAATCAAACCAGCAACTGATCAGTTTGCAGGACAGTGCCCAACGTACTGAGCCATACCAGACTTTATATAACAGAACCAGGGGTTATACTGAGATCTCTTGACCTTCAAAGCCTATATATCTTCACAGCCCTAAAATCCTAAAATTAACTATTTTATTAGACAATTGTGGTCAGTAGTACAAATGAGTGATTATTCAACTTCCTTCCCCTGGTGTTTTACATGGTCTCTTCTCCTAAGGGATATATACATATGTATTTATCCTCTTGACTTTCACACCACTCTTGCTGACAATGTACACCATTAGTTAGATGTCCTCACTAGAAACTCTGTTGGATGAAACTCTTGATTTGGTTCTTGGTATTAAGCATGTTCATTGTAATGCTGCTTCCTTGGACTGAACTTGAATCAATTCTTAAAAATATGACTCTCATCATTTCAGACTGTCTTAGAAAACCTCCATGTGTCCTGTGGACAAATGCCCCATGCTTCTGGAGACACAGCTCAATTTCTTGTGCCCTCCTTGAGCACAAGTATAAGGGCCTCTGTTCTCTTTTGTGCCCTCACCACAGTTGACATGATTTACCTGAATATAAGGGTATTCCCTATATCCCCAATTTCCTACCAGGGTAGAAACAAGAGCAACACTCTGGATCTCTGCAACTTTCTGATTTACCAAGACAGTGTAGTATTTTCCCCAAAGAGTTATAAGTTAGGAGTAACTTTAGTTTATTTTGACACAGACAAAGAAACCAAGCTAAAAAGGGGGAAAACTAAGTTCTATGAAAGACAACTAAGATGGAAGTAATGCCACACAAAAATGAGACTTGCCAGCCAACATCTTTACAAATGTCCACTGTATAATTTCAGCACATCTAGAAAAATCTGATGTTGTTATACTTGGAGAAAGTGAGACTTTTCCTTGCTGCTACACACACATAGGCATGAGGCTAAAGATGTCATTCCTGATGATGTACATGGAGATAGCAAATCCTGAAACTGTGAAAAATTAGTTGCCAGCCCCTTCATTTTCATTCTACAGATGAAAAAATGAGTATGCTTAGGCTAGTTGTTTTTCTACCAAAGCCTCATGGCCTGCTGGCAATTTACTTGGAATTCATACCCAGATCTCCTCATTTCACTGTTTGCCATGGGTGCAAGTTCTTGGAATCCTCTTGCCTCATTCTCATAGTGATTGGCACATTAGCAGAGACTAGCAAAGCAGATGAGTGAGACCTCCAAGAGTATCAGCAAACATTTCAGAAGCCATATGTAATAAAGTTTCTCCTACTCTATTAAAGAAAATGTGATCAGTGAAAAAACATGGTTGTAAATGTAACTGTAACTATTGTGGCTATAAAAGCCTGAAGTTAAAATATTATTTCTGGGAATCCAGCATGAATTGACTAATGTTACCAGCACTTCAACTCCATATTCCAATATCAGGTGCAATATGAAGAGGTTCACCATATTCTATGAAATTCAACCCATTTCTGATATTCAGGAAGCCCTCAGGAGCACAGCAGCAATAACAATGTTTACCATGTTAAATGACTGAAAGATAGTCCAGTGGCTAAAGGTATCTGGTCATGCACAACCAAATTAATATTTAAGTACTTCCACATTCACTTTATCACAGTAAAGGACATGCTAATATCTTTTTCTGCCCACAAATAAAAATATTCAGTGTCTCTAAATTTCTAAATGATAAGGGGTGCAAGTCTTCATTTTGGCTGCTGTAGCTAAGTAGAGCATGTTGTTGTTATTCTGGTTTTTGCTCTTTTTTTTTTAACCACTAAATTACAAAACTAGAAATATCACAACCTCAGCATTTGGAGCCACCTGATATTTCTAAATGGGTGTGTCACTAAACAACAAAATTCAAATCCACAGACTAAAATAACCTCCAACAGCATTTTTCTTCTTCATGTACATTGAGACAAATTCAATAAAGTTTAGTATCATCTGAGATGGAATTTATTGGAAAGAAACATAGAAGTAGGTTCTCTTGCCACAGCTGACCTTGGCTCCTCTGACTTCGGCTCCACCTTGAGCAAGGTGTCACCTCTAGACCCATCCACATGCTCCTACAACTCAATATCTTTGTGATCAGTTTAATTGAAATGTCTGGAAAAAAAAAATACCTGCCATGAAACATAGCTGCCTATTTTGTCCCGTTGACTTGCAGAAAATTATCACATATTTAGGACATATGATAATGAATACCTATATAAAGTTTTCATGAAAGTATCAAACATTATTATATTTTTCTATACAAATTTCAGCCTGAAAGATTCGTAAAGACTGTCTGAAGATAAATTAAACTTTGGAATGAATATAATTTATGGAAATTTCAAACTACTTGAATGTATTTCACCAAAAAAAATCTTGATGATTAAGAAACTTCTTCAGAGAAATAAAGTGTGATGTTTAAAGAGAATTAAAACAACAATATAAATTTTAAAATCATTTTAATAGTAAATCATATCACTTAAATAGGTTATTAAGTAAATGTCTTATAATCACATTATTTTAAGCCCGTATATCCTAGTTTCTGCTTGATATGAAAAACATGGCAGATGAAGAAAGGATGATTCCAGTTGAGAAAAGAGAATATGACATATTCTCTTACCTTTCTTTTAGTTTACATGCTTTTAGTGACTATTCAGGGCTAAAAATTTTACAAACCCAAATTTAAAAGAAGCAAGTAAAAACACCAGTTGATTGCTCATGGAATGTTGTTACTTACAGGAAGGCTATGTAGTGTGGCTAAATGTAGTGAATTGGTTAAATTAAAAAAAAAAGTAGAATACAATTAAATCTGGGGAGATTGGCAACTTTTGGAACCCATTTATATCATTGTTTTAAGCATCTAAACTTCTAGTTTTATATAAGAGCAGTTGTTCACTTTGATAATATTACAATATCCCTAACATTTACAGCTGTATTTTGTACTTTAAAGCTTTACCTGCCTTGCTCAACATATTTATAAAAAAATCCCTTCTAAATTACAGCTATTAGACTGACCTTTCTGACTTGGACTAATGTAGCTAAATTTCTCTCTCTCTCTCTTTCTCTCCCTCTCTCTCTCTCTCTCTCACACACACACACACGCACACACACACACACATACCTGTAAGCTCTTTGAAAGCAGTGTCATTGCACAATTTGTCTGTCAGTCTCTACCATTCAATAAGGAGCCTGATGTATGTTAGATTCTCAGTGACTATGAAATGAATAAATGAATGACTCAGTGGATGATGTCTGCAGGTTTCCAGTCAACTATGATCAGCAGTGGCAGCCAGTTCAGATGAACAACTTGTCTAAAGCCTGACCTCTCATGGAGGCAATGACCAGTAGAGAGTCATTTGCTTGGGGGTGAGGACTGCTTTATGTGCAGGGGTAAGGCAGCCACCCAGGTAATATGATTTTAGGGAGTATCAAAGAAGCTTCTAGCTTAAAAATCAATAGTTCCTTCCCTCATCATATTCCTACACTCGATCTTAGCCAAAAGGCCGAGGAGTGATCATCATATTACTGATGGCTAAAATCCATTTTAGATGGTGAAGCATATTTTATTACACTGTTATGATAATTCCTAGGAGTGAGGTATCAGCTGAAAGGGGAAAATGTAGCCCACTGACTTTAAGTCAGCACCACTAGGGTATAAATACCTTATATATTATTTTTCTAAGACCATATTATGATTATAAAAATAATAGGAGTCCTTGGATATAAAAATAATAGGAGTACAAGGATAACAGATGCAAAAAATGTCTCAGATCACCTCAAAATTTGCTATATAATATTTTACTGGCATAATCTTTTATTGCTGTGGCTAATGAAGCAAGCAAGAAAGCATTTGTAAAATAAAATTTACAATTATAAATGTTTTATGTCATATTTTATTCATTTCCTTGGTTTAAAATAAAAGCAATTTCCTTTAGGCCTGGTCAAAGAATGGTTTTGCAGGGATTTTAGCATAAAGGCTTAAGATTTCCCCTACCTACAAACAGCTGGCTGTTCAGCTGAAGTCGGAAATGGCCCTCCTCCGAAGTCTCCCTGCTCATCCTGGGGAGGCTGTCCACTTGGAGTGAGGTCACCTTGAGGTTCCTCTCAGCCCGAACGTAATGCCATTGGTTGTCATTCAGAAGAGAAGGAGACTGGACTATGAGCTTTATGGGACCATTCCCAACATCGATGGCAAAAGTGATCTCAGAAGGAGCTGAAATCAAAAAGGGAAATAGGTAGAAAGATTAAAGGAGCCATCAATGCATATTGAGACCAAATAATATAAAAAAACTGTAAGTTAATAATATAAGCAATCACTAGGTAAAGAGGACCTCATTAGAAACCCCTGCAGTATTAGAATTAACATTGATAGTAATATCTATCAAATACTAAGTCTCAAGATTTTATTTTGGCCCAGTTGGTTCTGAGTCTGAGAATTCAGGTAATAGCATAGGGACCCGCTTCCTGTCCTCCTAGATATGTATAGATACTGGGTTAGCTAGGCAGCTCCATTCCTTTAGGGAAACGACGCATGGCCTGGAATATCCAGCGCGCTTCTCCATGTTATTTTATTGATACATGTGATACAAGCACTTGCACTAAGATTAAAAAGAGAGAGAGAAACTCAAAGTTTAAGTGTTTATACAAGGCAACATAGCTGCAAGTGGTAGTGTCTGGGAGGCAACACATGCGCCTCCCTCCCTACTCTGGGCCCCTTACCTGACTCTGCCCTTCTATATCAATCTGCATATCATACAAGCCAGGGGAAGCCAGTGAGGGTTAGTAATATGTATAATGATATGACAATGATGATAGTGGTGGTGATAGCGATGGCCACAGAAGTCATAGAGACATGGAGAGAGAGAAGTAGACACAGCACAATAGGTACAGTGAACTCTGCCAGGCACTGTACTAAGCACTGACCATAGATTCTATCATTTTCATCCTCAAAACAACCTTATTAGAAAGGCTTTATTTTTATTTCCATTTTATAGGTAAAAAAAAATCTTAGAATTGTAATTTTCTATTTCTCAGGTACTAAGTGTAATCTTATTTCAAACTTAGAATTATTTTTTCTCAATTGAGTATATCCTCTTATATTTTCTATTATTACATAAAAGTTTTCTAAATCTAAAGGAAGTAGAGAATTAAATCATAAATTGAAGTTAAGGAGAAGACAGTCCATTTCAATAAATAGAACCTTCATATGTCAGATGTTCTCTTCTTTCCAGCACCTTGAGATTGCCCCCTCTCCTTTACTCCTAAAACAGAACATGGGTATTTATTTGATAAAGTCATCAGCTGCAAGAGCTGAATTACCAGAGATCAAACACCACCCTGGACTACTCTCTCTTCAGCTTTAAACCCTAACTAAAAGCCAGTCTTAGTATAAGAAACCCCAATCTTCAGAATTTCAAGTAACTGAGAACTTGAATTATTTTGCATTCTGGCAAATGTGACCCTGACTTAGCAGAAAAGCAATGAGATAGAGGACTTTAAAATGGAATTTGAGAATGTGGACTAGAGAGTCATCATGACCTAAGATAAGTGTTGCATCTTGTTCCATCTCAGTCTTCTCATTTGTAAAATGAGAATAAAAAACAGTACCTAATTGTCAGGTTGTTTATAAATTAATCCTGATGGATTTTAAATTTTCATTCAATGTGATACCACTTGCATTTAAGACATTTTTGTACAGTCCAAAATACAGTACCAAAAAGTACAAATTGGACATTGAAATGTAATTAACAATAAACCATCGCTTATTACCATGTGATGATAAGCCATAACATTAGCTGCTGCTTGAATGAATCAAAATGGCCTTGAAGCCTAATTTTTATTAAATTTACATTGGGGTTATTATATTTATATTACGAAATAGTTGGCACTCAACTCCGCATCTTCAGTTCCAGGCCAAGTTAGGTAAAAGGGATCTTATTTCACAATAAAGCCACCAGTTTCCTCCTCTTAATAGTCTTGATTGCTGGAGTAAAAGGAGGTCAAAACCATCAATTAATGAGATTTCTTTGCTTTATGAATTGGGTGTAATTGCAAAAGGAACACTTAGTGCTTGATAATTTGCGGGAGAAGCATATACACACTGCGGCTATCTCCTCTGGTTAATGCTTTTTGTTCTTTTTCTGGAGCTCTTAAATGTCTGATAATCTGTTGGTAAGACATTAGTTATGCTTTCAAGGGTATATGATGAGGTCCATTATTGCAATATGGTCAATTGCCTCAACCAAACTATAGAAAACATCAATTTTAACACAGATGAATGAGACTCCTAATGACAAGCATGAGTTTTCATGCTTATAGGTATAATAAGGGCAAGATGATGGTAGCAATCCACCTTGAGTATAAAAAATAAGAGGGTACTCCCAGTGTGCCAAGTAGAAAAACTAGCACAAGCAACTGAAAGTAGATTTGTTTCTTGTTATTACTAGGCACCAGTATATCTAAATGTAAGTGATAACAGTCCTCTATCAATATTATTTTAGTCTAAATTGTAACAAATGTTGATGTTAGTATAATTTTAATAATATACATATAAGTCTCAAATAAGGCTTTTTATTACTCCTCATTTAGAATGTATTCTATTCTAGGGGAAAATTAATACAAACAACTCCAGATATGCTGCTAGCTCCTAAATATGCAAACTCAGATATACAGGGTAGGACAAAAGTAGGTTTACAGTTGCTCATATGGAAAATAATACAACAATTAATAAATAATTATACAATAATAAAGTCTGCATTTCACCTACTCATAACTGTAAACCTACTTTTTTCCCCATCTTGTATTCATTTATGTCTGAGAATAAGAACTGAAGTTATGATTTTTCAACTTTATAATTACTAAGCTATCATTGTTTAACTCGAATCTGTTCAAACACATGAATATATAGTACCATAGGGGTTGTGGACAAAATTGCACACAAAGAGAGCTCAAGCAATTTCAAATATTTAGAAATCCTTTAAATTTTACCAAATAGAATAGCAATCTATGATGAATTTTCTGGGAAAAACATTTTAGGATGATTTTTTATTATGGAGATATTTGAAAGTTGTTAGATGTGATTCTGAAAAATATACATAGAAAGAATTGAAATATTTTTAATTTATTGTAAAATGGGATTTGTATCAATCTGTACCAAATGTATCCTTATGTTGAAAACATTTCCTGCAATTTATACATCTATTTTTCAATGTAAAAATTAATTTTAAATTTATAAAAATATCCATTGATAAATATGAGAGAAAATAAGGGGTAAATCTGATTATAGTCTATTAAACATGAGCATCTTTAATGAAGTCATTCACAAATTTGTAGAAATAAAGCCTAAGGAACAGAAATGTTATTGTTATTATTGTTACTAGACACGGCAGTATATAGGTACTATTTTCCCTTTTTATAAAAAGTAATTAATATAATGGAAAAGTATTTAACTATTATATTGTCTTCTTGTATTGGAATATTTTTATTGACATGATTATGTATTAAAGTTTAATGATAGGGCATCTTACCATCTGCATTTGTTATTTTTCATTTAACATATATATATATATATATATATATATATATATATATATGAGATGGAATGTTAAAATGTGATGGATTGTGGCTTTAAATGCACTAGATACACAAAAGGTCACAGTGAAGTGGGAGAGAAACACAGGATTCTCACTGGGTAGAGACTCATTTCTAGAGGTAGGAAATAAGTAAGGATATTACTTTCAAAGCAAAAGTACAACAAAAAAGTGGATGCCACCTATGGATAGAAAGCATAATAATAACCCTTTAGCTTTCCACAGAAATTGTAATGAACATGTTCTGTGGTATGGAACCTTGAAGTTGTAGGTAAGAAACACCCATGGATCATCACATAAAAGCACTGCAATAGTTATCCACGGAAATTTGGAGAATACGCTATTTTGATGAGAGAATGACTCATTAAATACTGATAGATAATGATAATACAAAAAACATTGGAAAGAACTAGAAATTGTCATTGCTAATTTTACAGATGTCCAGTGACATTAATTTTGCAGTACAAATTGAAACTTAGTGGCAAAGTTAAGACTGGAATTTCTTCTGTTGACCAATTATATTAATTCATAAATGAGGAAACTTACAGCTTATTTCAAGTCGTATGAAGTCTGTAATGCCAAGGTTTTCTAGAAAAACTCCAGATAAAGCCGTGGTTTTAAAAAAGAAGGAAATATCAGCACTGAGTTCCGCATGGAAGGTAGGAAAGTGTAGGTAGGAGGCTTCTGTATAAAATGAGACGGCATTCCAGAAGTGCCCTGCAAATAAGAAAACCCTTAAGCATAGTTTACTGTTTGGCAATGGGGTACAGAAAGCTGAGAATGTAAATGATAATTCTCAAGACTGGGGGAAACTGCATGGAAAGGGGTAGGGGATAAAAACATCCTGTGCTTGTGTACTGCAGAAAGAAAGCTGCTTTCCATTAGTACTCACAGTCACCATAGCAACGCAGGGGACCAATTCTCCAAGCAGCTTCTGAGTTTGATCTGTTGGTATCAGTGATAACTATCTGAGTTACAGGCAAGTGGTCTTTGAAGGAAAGAAAGCCAGTATCATTTGTCCTGAAAAACATAAATTTAAGACAAAAGGAGAAAAGATGGGTAACACAGGAACTCTTTACCAAGACTCCTCTTTAGAGAAGTGATTTTGGTGGTTGCAAGAGGGTGGGGCAGGATTGAGGGTAACAGAGAGCCTTTCATCTCCTAAATGTGTGTAAAAAGCTGGAATGCCAATTGCAAAACCCATGGCCAGCTTCCAAAAACAAGCTGATTTTCATCTTTCCTAAGTCTTTCAAGAAACACAGGTAGTTTTCAGATCTTCCTTTTGTTTGTTGTAGGTAAGACCACACACCAGCCCAGTGCAGTGCTGACATAAAGGAGACACTGTCTCTCTCTTCATAGCTCTTCATAAAGAGACTGGCTGTCTTGAAATAGGCATCACAAATCCCTATCACAGTTTATTTGTGAAATCACTCCAAGCACTCGTTTTAGCCACCTGCCAACCGTTTTAATGAGCTTAGGATGCTTATTATCACCTTTTATCTCTAAAAAAAAAGTCTTTGTAGTTACTGCTCTGTTGCTCTTCATTTTGTCCTGCGTTTTAAAGATCTTGGTAGTTAAGGACTTTGGCCTTGCCTTTGTTAATTATGAAAGCAGGAAACTGATTAGTCAACCTTTGACAAGTTTCTTTTAAATAATAGGGTTAAGCTATTGATTTTTTTCTCTTTGTGCATTGTGTTTTTGGACTACTGATAAGAACATACTATTTAACTAAGAGTAAAAAATAAATGTAGGTAATTGAATTAATAAATATTTTGAATCAGAAATATACTAAGGGGTATGCTTATTTTTCCCACACAACACCTCTATGCAGTGGGTGCCATTATTCCCATTTACCAATTAGAAACTGTGGCTCAGAGATATTTGGAAACTTGCCTAAGATGACATGACAGAGGGGCAGGAGTATAGTCACATACTTGGTATCTATCCTATATCTAACTTTGACAAGTATGTCATGAATATATGTTAATCTGAGTGAAACTGAATCATATGAGGCAGTCTGAGAATCACAGACAAGTGGGCTGGGCCTCCCACTAGCACAGCCTCAGTTAAATGAAAGATGGATCATCTTGCTGGTACATGGGAATTGAAAGATAGAGCGACATTATCCAATATTCAGGGCAAAGTATATGATGCAGCAAGTTGATAACAAGAACACAAAGGAGCAGATTCATATTGGTGATCTTGCTGTATTCATAAAGAATTCAATAAAACACAATCAACATTAAATTTCATTATAATTTATCCTCTGAGTTTAGAGAAAACAAAAATAATATGCCAGATTATTAACTGGGGAAACACAGCAAGGACAAAATAGTGCAATAAAGTGCTTTAAGGGTATACCTTTGGAAACAGACAGATTTGTTCTAAAAAATCATGTCCCCAGTTTCTATCTGTGTTAGCTTGGGCATACCACTTTATTTCTGAGACTCTCCAGTATCCTCAGTTTTAAAATGGAGATAAATTCTATATTATAGAGTTGCAGAGAGGATTAAATGAGATTATATAGTCACTTATCATAGTGTCTGATATATGGGAAATGCTGAAAAATGGAGTAGCAACACTCAACTTTAATTCTTATCTGAACTAAGACTTTTGTTTGTATTTGAAAATACAGCTCTAAATGTTACTCAGAATAAATTCTGAGTATTCACATTCCAATATCTTTTCAGGAAGAGATTACAAAGCAAATTCCAAGTAGTCAAACTGGTATAAACCAAAACCTCTCTCAATGTTGGTCTGTATCTCCATAGGATTCTTTTCTCTCCATTTTTATCTTCAAGGTGAAATCATACATTGCCTCCCTTACACACTGTCATCTTGTCAACATCAATTTGATGTCCTTGTGTCAAAGTATTGGGATAGCCCAATAGCACTCTAAGGATGAAAATATTTTCCAAATAAAAGAGAAAAATAATTAATATCAAATTTGATGATGCAGTACATATTACCAAAATTACTTTTCATCTGAAAACTAAAATAAATAAATAAATAAATAAATAAATAAATAAATAACCGCTCTCCAAAGTTATTTAATGGGATAGGAACACATACAAAGTCAAATGACAACAGTGACCAGGAAAGGAGTAAACATAAGTGAAGCTGGCTTTATGTTAGATGACAAATGGAACCTGACACATGGGGTCACTGTCAGGGGAGAAAACAGAGAGGAAGAAAGAAGATAGGAGGACTGGAAGAAAGGAAGTGGACGGTCTGTCTAAAGAAGGCAGTGATATCCGTTAGTAAAGAGGTAATTATGTTATTCATATGTAATAAGACCAATGGGCTAACATGGAATATTAATGTAAAATTTCTCAATTTTTAAATCATGGCAATGAATTTAAAATTCTTTAAAAAAAAAGAAAAAAAAATAAACAGTGTGGTGGGACCCAACACTGCACTAGTCACAGAAATGCAACTGAGAAATATGTTCAGTTGACAGGCAACCTAGGCGTCAAGGGGACTTTGAATATTTATTCATGCTCTTAGGGTCACATTGAGAATTAGACTGAATTTAATTAAGTTTGTGAGTGACAGATATGATTCAAATATTTCAAAGCTTTATGGTTAGAATATCTGGAGGGTGGGTGTTGGTGGTGGATTTTAACCTTAAGAAAATGATACAAATTATATCATTTGATGTAATTTGGTACCTATTGATAGCAGAGAGTCCACAGCTCCACATATGACTTTCTACACATGATCTTGTTTTTCTTTCTCTTTTGTTTGAACTTGCTCTCTCGGAGCAAATACTTTATAGACTTTGTCTTCCTTTGGAATATATGAGACTCTCCCTCAGGGTAAAGGGTACTGACATATTTGATAAGTATAGAAATGATTGTGGTGTAGTGAGAAAGCATTGCCATTTGAATAAGATGGGCATGGGCTGAATTCATTTACCTCAACATACTCAGTGAGGTCACTCTGGGCCTCGGTTTCTGTATTTCTTAAATGATGATAATAACACTAATTTGATATAGTGTGAATCAAATGTATATCAAATAGTTAACACACTGACTATTACATAGTAGGGACTCAAATAGCTATTGAAATTCCCAGCAAAGTTTGAAATTAAAATATGGAATACAAAGAATTTTTAAAAGGAAAATAAGGAAGGGAGTCTTCCCATCAATGAACAAGAAATGAGGAGGCCAGCCACAGACTCCAGCTTGTGACTCTCAGGGCACAAAAAATCCAGTATCAAGAAACACATATGACCTAATAAAAATGTGAATTTAGAAAAATACTTTCAGGAGAAAAGACATGGCCCAGAATTAGTCAGTGTGGTCTCCTCTCAGTTTAGTATCTGAATCTTGAGATTTTATCAAACTCAGAATTGCATACAACAGGACTGTCTGATTTCCAATAGAGATGTCCACCCCCCGGCCCACAGGCCACATGCCACCCAGGATGGCTTTGAATGTAGCCCAACACAAAATCATAAATTTACTTAAAATATTTTGAGATGTGTGTGTGTGTGTGCGTATGTGTGTGTGATTACGTAAGACAATGTATTTAATGTGTGGCCCAAGACAACTGTTCTTCCAGTGTGGCCCAGAGATGCCAAAAGGTTGGACACCCCTGTTAGTGTATCAGAAAACTCTGGTGAAAAGTGAAATGCTCCCATTTGCTTTCACCAACCAATTTAGTTAACTGCTGCTTTGTAAGCTTTTTTTTTTTTTTTCAGTAGAGTCATTTGGTGACTGAGTCTAACAAAGGTTTTTTTTTTTTCTTTCTTTTTTACATCTTCTCTCTTTCACTCAGAAGTAAAAAATAAAACCTTATGAATAAGATAGAAAAACATAGAACACTATGCAAAGAACTCCTGACTTCAGCTTCCTTTGAAGCCTTTGGGTGAATCTGAGTAGATTAGCTGAAGAAACTCAGAACACCCTTCCCTTGAGCAGGTGAAACAATACACTCCATGGCCTGTGCCTTCAAGGCATGGCTGGAAAGATGCCCACAGGCAACTCTGCAAGTCTAAAGCACCACATCGACACTTGCCAATAAATCTATCCTAACTTTGTTGTAGGCAATTGTTTCCCTTTTGTCTCCCTCCTGAAGATTTCCAGAGAAAAGTGACCTAGGGGATTAAATGACAAGAAGCTTAAAATAATCTAAAGAGTCACTTGGTTGTCCAAAAATTCAAATGCAAGCATATACTGTGGTCATATATATTGTATAAGTCCATTCTTGGAGATATCTATTCAGCTGTGCCCCACCCTGGCAAGATCATAGCTGGAGTCTTATTTTCAGATCCTAACAAAACAAAGCAATTCTGGCAGATATTTAAAATTTTCACAAACTATATTTCTTTTATAAATATTATAGAAACTTGAAACTGTAGGGCTGAATTCAAGTAGATGTAAGAATGCAAAATTAAGTCACATAAATCCAGCCAAAGTTTTCCCAATGTTATTTTTTACTAAGAAATTAAAATGGTTCTCAAGATTTTATGAGTATACATTTGATTTAAAAAAATACTACCACAAATGAAGATTTTGGAGGCAAAATTTGATTAACCTGTTCTCAATAGGGAAGAAGGCAGTATTCAGTAGTGCCTTGAAAGTTCCTCAGGAAATGGATGGCATTTTTTTCTCCTATCTCATCAACTCCATCCCCCTTTCCTCCTCAAAGCACCACAATCAGCCTTTTTTCTCTTCACTCCATGGAAACTTCTCACTGAATTACCAATTTCCACTGCAATATGGCAGCCTCTAATTTTGTTGCAACATTTCTGAATATTGCCTTTTGTTGTTGTTACACACACCTTTCTCCCCTTGTGAATATGTATCATTCAACTGCCTACCAAGTCTCTCCTTTAGATGTCCAAAGTACTCATCTCTAATTTATACGCCCAAACCTCCTCCACTTGCCATGTTTTCCAGGGACTGGCTTTCCTACTTGTCTCAATTCTGTGAATGACCTGTGTCTATGACCATAGTTGCTCAGTCCATACTCATACAGGTCTTTATCTCTTCTATTTTCCTCACATCCTTGGTTATTCTTGATTAACAGCTTCCACTATCTCACCTTCTTCGTGTCTCTCAATTCAACTGCCTTATCTTCATCTGCTTGGCCTTATTTTTTATTTTTTAATTGGATTTATTGGTGTTACATTGCTTAATAAAATTATTGGGTTGGCCAAAAAATCCGTTTAGTTTATTCTGTAAAATGAAAGGCATGCTTTTCATTTTCACCAATAACTTTATTCATTGATTTGGATATTTTGAGTATTTCACCGTCTCCGGTATAGTAAAATATTTGATTATTCTCAATTAATGTCTTGATTTGATTACTATCAACTTCAACTGGTCTACCTGATCATGGAGCATCACCCAGCAAGAAATCTTTAG
Organism: Micronycteris hirsuta; assembly: GCA_004026765.1. NCBI lineage: Eukaryota > Metazoa > Chordata > Mammalia > Chiroptera > Phyllostomidae > Micronycteris > Micronycteris hirsuta. The sequence goes on along the minus strand of PVJI01006225.1, from coordinate 52,111 downwards.
CACAAAATTTTGTAAACCACTTTTGACACATTTGATCAGTTACAGCACAAATCTTTTTTAGTGTTTCAGTGCATTTTTACCTTTATCAAAATAATAAAGCATAATATGCCAAATATGTGGTTTATTTTCTTCCATCTTCAATAATCAAATGACTATACAAAAATGCAGCAATTTCTATGTTTTTTAAATGCACAGTAATATGACAGCTGTCATAGTACAATCTAACAAAATTGTGTTGAATGAAGTTCAAGATAACTAAGAGCTACTAGATCCATCTTACTGAAAAAAACAAACTTTTTGGCCAACCCAAGATACAGATTTCAAATGTACAATCATATATACTGTATTTTTTGGACTATAAGACACACTTTTTCCCCCAAAATTGGGAGGAAAATGGAGATGTGTCTTATAGTCTGAATGTTCTGTTTGCATTTACATTGGTGAAATATTATGTTATTTAAGTTATTAAATATTTTGCCACATTTTTTGCTTCAATTTTTTTCCTATTTTCCTCCTCTAAAACCTAGATGTGTCTTATGGTCTGGTGTGTCTTATAGTCCAAAAATATGGTGTATATAATATGTATACTGCATTGTGTGTTCGCCATCGAAAGTCAAGTCTCCTTCCATCACCATTTGTTCCCTGTTTCCCTTCTTCAACCTCTCCTACACCCCCATTTCCTCTACGGATCATCATACTGTTGTCTGTATCTATGTTTTTTTTTTTTTTTTTTCCCTAATCCCTTGGCCGATTTCACCAAGGGCTTTGGTCTCCTCCCCTTTGACAGGTGTCAGTCTGTACTATGTATCTATGAGTCTGTTTTATTATGTTTGTTTATTGTGTTCATTAGACTCCACATATAAGTAAAAGCATGTGGTATTTGTCTTTCTCCGGCTGGCTTATTTCACTTAGCATAATATCCTCTAGGTCCATCCATGATGTCACAAAAGGTAAGATTTCTTTATGTTTTATGGATGAGTAGTATTTTATTATGTCACCCACTCATCTGCTGATGCACACTTGGGCTGCTTCCAAATCCTGGCTATTGTAAATAGAGCTACAATGAACATAGGGGTACATATAGCCCCATGAATCAGTGTTTCAGGTGTCTTCGAATATATTTCCAGAAGTGGAATTGCTGGCTCATAAGGTAGTTTTATTTTTAATTTTTTGAGAAAACTCCATAGTGTTTTCACAGTGGTTGCAACAATCTGCATTCCCACCAATAGCGCATGAGGATCCACTTTTCTTTCCATCCTCGGCAACACCTGTCATTTGTGGATTTATTGATGATAGCCATTATGACAGGTTGGAGGTGATACCTCATTGCGGTTTTAATTTGCATTTTTCTGATGATTGTGACATTGAACATCTTTTCATATGACTATTTGCCATTTATATATCCTCTTTGGAGAAGTATCTATTCAGGTTTTTTGTCCATTTTTAAAATGAGATTGTTTTTCTAATGTTGAGTTGTAGAATTCTTTGGCCTCAGTTATTTGGAGGCTTTGGAGTCCCATCCTAGGCCTTGGCCTGGTTACTTAACCTGGCTCTCTGCTTTTAATCTCTCTGTTTGCTTCCTTTCTTTCATTCTTCTCCACACTGATCCCAGAAACATACTTAAATGTAAACCAGAATTCATTCTTGGTAGCTTAAAACCTTTGAAGAGGTCTCTATTTCTTACAGATAGACTCTGAATTCCAAAATACTCAACATAATAGAGTGAACAACCACAATTGTCTTTCACATAGAAAACTTCTTTCTAAAAAAAAAAATGATCCATAAGTTAGAGGCACTGCTTTTAGAATATTGATTGTTTTGGGATTCAACTGAGCACGCACAAGACTAGAACCGGGCATAGGACTTGCCTGTTGGCTTTCCCTGGCCATATGAACATCAAAGTAGAATTTTACACCTTATTTTATTTAATCCTCAACCCTGTGATGATGTTATAATCACTACCTGGCTTGTACAGGAGAAAAAACTGAGGTTCAGAGAGGTGAGCAAACTTCTCAGAGTGCATCATTTGCAAGTAGAGCGGCCAGAGTTTGAATAGCAACGCCTTTGCTGAATCCACCATGCTCACCTGTTCTCTAGACCTAGTCTTACTCCAACAGAGAGTGACTATTCCAAGGATTTGAATGAAGCTGCTATTTCCCACATTTAGTCTACATTTTCTCAGGGCAGTTCTGGAGTAACAAAATAGGCCCTGAGTCCTTGAGGTATCTTCTTGGGTCTCAGTTTGACCACCCCCATTCCATTCATACAAGCTTTCTTCACACAAGATACAATTCAATTGATTAGGTTTCAGTTCACTAATTTGCAATCATTTCCCAGGCCTATGTTCCCCGAGGTTACACAGGGTCACCTTGACAGGAGTTCTGGTTGTTCACAAACTCTTCGGTTACCATTTACAAGCAATCTCCTGGCTCATTTCTTTTTCAGGAAGACCCATTCAGTACATGATTATTTTTGCTACCTAACTTTCAGAAAACAGCCCTGTTTTGGGGAGAGTGTTCTTTTGTCATTTCACCCGCAATTTATTGGCTGAATGATATATTTTACTGTTTTGGTATGTTATTTAATCATCTTATATTATTGTATATATGTGTACATACATTTCATAGAGACTAATTGAACTTCTATAAATACATGTTGCCTTTTACAGTTTATTTAAGATAGTATAAAAATAAAACGAATAATAGAAATGATGACTAAGACATTTTTGAGAACCAAATACATGGTACAAGTTATTGTTAACTCGGCCAGTACTCCCCAGAGAATCTTTTTATTTTTTTTTATTTTTTTAAAGATTTTATTTATTTATTTTAGAGAGAGGAGAAGGGAGGGAGACAGAGAGGGAGATAAACAGCAATGTATGGTTGCCTCTCACATGGCCCTCATGGGGACCTGGCCCGCAACCCAGGCATGTGCCCTGACAGGGAATCGAACCAGGACCCTCTGGTTCCCAGCCTGCGCTCAATCCACTGAGCTACACCAGCCAGGGCCCCAGAGAATCTTTTTAAAATTGTATTTTATTTTATTATTTTATTTTATTTCATGTATTTTTCATAGAATAGAAACCTGAAGCTCAGAGTAGCTAAGAGATTTACAATCTATAGGTCATATGTGACAAATCCAGGGTTTGATCATTCCATTACATAATAAAAGGTTATCTAAAAGTAAATCACATCTTACATCCAGAAAATGAGGGTGCTGTCAGCAAAAGTAGATGTGAGTTCCAAATGTAAATTTAATTGTGTAAATTCTAAACGTATATTACATGTGCTATTTCATAATGTTTTCACTATAAGTCTATATGGTATATTTGCAAAGAAGATGAAACCATTTTCCCCTCTATCCTCTTGCTCTTACTCCTCTTCCTTCCCTGTCTCCCTCTTAATGATGAAGGTTCTATGTTTTCAAAGAAATACAGAGACCCTGAGATTGATTTTCAGTTATCCCAGAGTGCCAGAGTGTTGCCATGGACCTGGGAAGCAGCACCGGGCACAGTAGAAATGACACACACACACACAGAAAAACTGAGGACTATTACCCCAGTTCTGTCAGAGCTGTCCACACCTGGCTAAGGGTCCAGCAAGTTCTGAGAAAAAAGAAGTTGTGCCTAATGTCTCCTTGTGTGGCCCTATTTTGCCTTTAGTGAGTTCTGTACATCCCTGTGGGAGATCATTTCACCCGAGTCAGGGCAGCCAGTTCTGAATTTACTCCCTTGTGATCTGTATAAGTCCTAACTCTCTTCAGCAATTGGCCATATCTATCAAAATAGAAAAGTGGTTAATTTAAAAGCTCTAAATGAGGAACCCATGCAATAGAAATAATGATTTTTAAAAGTGAAAAAAGTATAAGTTGAGATTCAAAAATGTTCACTGCACTTTTTTAATGCTGAAAAATCACACACAAAAAAGGGTTTATCATAAAGAAATGGTAAAATCTATAACAGCAGCCTCAGTCTATATCTTTAATTGTTTCCTATCAATTTAATAAGGAGAATTTCAAAGCTATGTTTTGTTTTCTGAAAACAACATGTCATAAATTGTTTACATTTGTTATTTTCCTCATAGATAATAGAATGGTGGTGTCATTAAATATAAAACAAATGAACAAACAAACTCCACAATGCTGCTCTTGGCAAAATAGCAACTATTTAATGCAATCTACAATTCTATAAAATAATAATGTGATATGTTGGTTTTGAATTGTCAAATTCTGGTTATGAGTTCCTATTCCCCATTTTTCAATCGTTTCTTCTTTTTTTTTTTTAAATGTGTGTGTGATGCCTTTTATTCTCTGTTTTCAGATACACCACAAAACATCCTGTCTAAAAACAATCAGAAATCCAGTCATGGGATCATTAGTGTAAACAAGCTAGTATTATGTTGTTTCAGGATACATACTTTAAGTGAAAATTTAATGAATTAAACAGCCACATGTAACTACCAAGTAAAGGGTGTATTTGGCCAGGAAGATAAGATGGGGATAAAAGAAATAACTCTATTAATTTTTTTTAATTCATTCACTCAACAGTTAAAGCATGAAGGATCTACCATGTGCCAAGCATACTTTTCTCCAACAAAAGAAGCTGGCCCTGTATATTCTGCTAGGTGCATGTGGAAATTCAGGGACTAAGTTAGTAAACACCCAGATAAACCCTCATAATTTCTGCCTGCTTGGGGCAAAGGCACTTCCAAAACTCATTAAGCAGTGGAATAGCTCATAAACAGATTTAAAAATAATAAAATTTGACAAGCATAATTTGTATAATACTATTGTTTTAATGAGATAGAGTTTTGGTGTGGCCTGAGGTGATCCTTTCCTTTCTCTCAGGGCTCAGGATTCCTACCCCATCTATTATATTACCAAGTATGAGGCACCCTCACTGCACTGAGTCTGCAAATCTCAGCAGTGGTGGTCTTGAGGAAATCAAAGGAAGTCTGAGAGATCAATGAAGAACCTAGGTGAAGAAACAGCACAGCCCTAACCCCCTTGGATATACCCAGCATCATCCTCCTAAAAGCAACTGTCTTATTAAATCCCATGGGGAAGGAATAAATGACCTCTGTGGAGGTCAAGGTCCTGGGACTGAATTAGAATTGTATTTGCCAATAATAAATGTGGAAGGGAAATTTGTAGAAAGAAAACTTAGGAAATTTAGTATCACTTCTAACTAACATATTTTTTGGACCATAAGACGCACCTAGGTTTTAGAGGAGGAAAACAGGAAAAATAATTTTGAAGTAAAAAATGTGGTAAAATATTTAATAACATAAATAACATACTATTTCACCAATGTAAATGCAAACAGAACATTCAGACTATAAGACACACCCCCATTTCCCTCCCAAATTTGGGGGAAAATGTGTGTCTTATAGTCCGAAAAATATGATACTCTTTGATAGCCTGGAGAAAAGTCAACTGCGGCAAAATGTTTAAACCCTATAGCAGAATTTAAAAGTTATACCATTTATCTTAATATTTTGTTTCATACATTTTATACAAAGGTTCAGGAAAAGCAAAGGGCAAAAAACTAAGTTACTGAATTTCAAATAATTGTGTCTATGTATCTTATAAATAAATAAAAGAAAGTTTGCATGTTAAGCAAAAGGACTTCACTTTAGTACTGCCTGGATGTTTAGAAGAGAAAACTCCTTATTTGGCCCATGTGCCATCAACAGGTAGTGCACTGTTACTGAATTATGTATGTATTGTAAGAAGGGTCAGGTAAGTTATGAATGGTAAGAAAGTAAAGAAGGGAAAGGTGTAGAATTGTAAGGAAGGCAGATGAAAAGAAAGGAAGGAAAAGGTTGGACAAAGGTTGGCATATTTGCCAGGTAGTATAAGATAGAATTGAAGGCAAGACTGTAAATTGTATGTATTAAGTTATGAAATGGAATTAGGAAGGAAAAGGCTTAGCAGGCATACGAGTTAGAAAGAAAAGGTTTGCCTGGCCATTTCAACTACCACTCAGGATTGTCTCTTAATAAAAAATTCTAGGCTATAGGTAAAAATTTGAATAATACCTTCCTGAATACCCAGTATAACAAATATTTATAATAAATTGTTATTCCTTTATAGAATTGAGTTTTAAAATGCTAGTTTGTTTAAGTTTTATTTTTGTTTCAAGGCATTTTCACTAAACCTCTAGCACAAGAAATAAAATCTAATATTATTCTTCTCGAATAATTAGAAAGCTCAAAAAGAATGTGTCTGTTTCCAATATAATTCCTCCTTGTGCCAAAGCCGTGACCTTTTTATTATAAAAATGAAATATAGGTGTACAGTCTTCCGGAAAAAAACAACCATTTTTTGCAGAAAACATAACACCAATTTTTAACTCAGTTATTGGGGAGACTGGCTACCTCCCCATAATAAAAAAAATTGGCTAATGAAAGTCACAAAAGGCCCTTGGCAAGTAAGTGTCTCACCGGAGGAATGTGTCAACTCCTGAATACAATTCACAAGACTACGGGGGGGCCGGCCAGTTCTTCCACAAACCCCCCTCACTAAAAAGTCAGCAAAAATTCTAATTGTCAAAAGTTTGCTTTTAATCTTCCATCATAAATTCTTAAACAACCATATCAGAAATAACAGTAAAAAGTTCTGCCTCAAAGAATAAAAAGAGGCCCCATGTTATAAAAATACTGAAAAAGTTTTAAACATCAAAATTAATATCTCTCCAAAATATATTTATAGGCAAATGTGCATTATCACTTTTAAGCAAATATTCATGTTTAATAGCCTCATTTTTCTTTGATACTTGAAATGGAGAAAGCTAAAACACTTCATGTTTAATCTGTTAAACCTGCTGTGAAAGCCATAACTTGAAGGTGTTTTCTAAATAAACTGTGGGAATCCAGGATTTTTAATTTTTTTATCTAAACTTAAACTTTACAGTGAAAGAGGCCAGGTGTAGGTTTGATTTGGGGAAGGAAGTGTCTCTGTGTTTTTTCCACAGAATACACAAGACCCCCTGGCTGCCCCAGGAAGCCACTGACAGCCTGTCTCTGGTCTCCGGCTGAAGGAAAAGAAAACTCTGAAATCGCCTCATCTCCAAACCCCCTCACATCACTAGGACCCCTACTTTGGGTCGGGTAACAACACTCAACAGCCAAATAATTATTATCTTACTTACTGTCTTTAAGGAAATCTTATCAACTTATAATTTATGCTATTTAACTAATAAAAGGACATTCTCTGGCAATCAGGGTAGCAGATTCTAAACAATAACAATACTATTATCTCAATATTCTCCCTATACTGTCTATAATTTTCTATAATTTTAATAGGCATGATATACAAGACTTCATACAATATAAACTTCAAATTTATTCCTACAATTTACAGTTAAAGATTTAGGAATTAATCTAATGTTATAATCTAATTATTAATCTGCTCCTAAAAATTATCTTTTAAGGAGTAACACAAAACTTAAGTAGAGAATATAAGGAATATAATATATAAAGATATTTTCTAATATATCATACAATTTATTCATTATGATTTTTAAAACATAATGTGTTAATCTTAGACCGGATTACTAAATTCTTGTTTGTATCCCAGATTTACATAGAATGATATCTGTGATGTTGTCCAATGATCGGTGTCTACCACAGCAGCTTTTCCCAGATAGATATATAAACCTGATATCTGCTCACCAACTTTGCCAGGGCTGAAATGTTTTTTAATAATAAATAAAAATAAAACATAAACACGGGTTTTATATGCAAAACTGATCATTTTGCATAAAACACCCAGTTTGTCCTTTAAATCTATAACTAATCTCTCAAGAAAAACTGGCCAATTTTCAGAGAGAATATATTATTAAAGCCCTTGGCATTTATTCATCTTTAACCAGAATTCCTTACAAACTTTAAACCCTATTTAATATAAGAAAAAAGGGGAAGCAGGTCAGAATATCTCTCCCAAAGATTTAAACATGACTTTTTTACAATTTAAATAATTTTTTGATTCGCAATATTAGTCCAAGCATTCACCCCATACAATTCAAGTCCCTAAGCCCACATCTTAGCTAGGAAGAGAAGGGTCTGTTTCTGTTTTTTCCACAGAAAAATCTCCAAAACTGCTGTAACAGAAGAAAGACTTCCCTCGCAGCAACCTAATTTCTCATCATCAAAAGGGAATCTACTAATCCAAGATTCTCCAAGCTACACATCAAATATCCTTACTACTAATCTAAAAGGACAAATTGATAGACTGCAATGGAATTACATCAGCAATGACAGGACTCCAACGCCTGTCTGAACAGAAAATATTTGAAGGCCTCCGTGACCATTTCGGCTGACTAAATCCTCAAACTTGATTTAATAATTTCAATCTGAAAAATATGGGTCTTCACAGCCACTAATTATTTCAAAAGGAGGTATCTAAAAACCCTCTAGGACAATTTCAACGGACTTCACCCTAAAACTTAATTTAATAATTTTAATCTGAAATTATGGGTCTTCATAACCACTGGTTGTTTACTAATTATGTTTATAATCTGTATGCTTCACTACATATGTAATTTATTCTCCCAAGGTTGTAAAAGGGACCAGCAAGTAGCAAACTTTATCAAATTAATCCAGCTTCTAAATTCTCGTAAGAAAAACAAGGGAAGATATAAAAATTCTTTTCACACGCATGAAGAATCGTAGCCCAGAAAAATCACACGTGTCTGAGCTCAGCTCCGTGTGAAGAACCATTCCCGTGTGGGCTGGCGTAATCCATGCCTGTGGAAAAGGATTTCATAAGAAAAGAGGGGGAGATGTGGCAGTGATTTCCACACACATGTTAACATGCATGTTCCGGAATTTACGCATTTTGAGCGCAGCTCCATGTAATCCCGTGTGGACAAGTGTGGATCATATCTGTGGAATGGGAATTCTCTAACAGGAGTTTGGCAAAGATGTATCTTAAAAAATTCTGGCTTGCTGTGCCCTGCATATTACATTAACCTGGTCCTGTCTGCCACCGGACCTAAATTTACATCCTAATGCTCTGCTATGAGTAATCCTACCCCTGTTCTGCTTAATCTCATGAATAATCAATCCAATGTAAATTTGTCCTAAGCCTCTAATAAAAACCCTGGCTGGGCAAGCCACGAGACCTTTTCCTGAGATGCGAGGAATTGGTCACGTGGCCCCGGTCTCTCTTTCCCTGCATGTCTTGGTATGAGATTCATACACGCATCGGGTCGCGGTCACCCACGGGTATCGGCAGGTACGAAACCCCCACAACAGCACACTTTAGACCATCTACCAGCCCCTGCAACTTGCCATCCCAAACATACTTTGTATCCCTGTATGACTATTCTTTGTATCCCACTTCAACCATCTCCTGTGTCCTTGTACAACTAACCACTGTATCTCTTTACAGCAATACTTGGTATCCCTGTACAACCATCCCCTATATCTCTGTACAAACATCTTTGCAAACCTGTACAGCCATCCTCTGTATCCTTGTATTATTCATTATACATTATTATTCATTATAATACATAATATTATTACACATTATTATATCAGATATTATTATTCATTATATCCATCCACAAGTATACATTGTATCCTTCAACATGAATGTCTGATTATCCACTTTCCATATATTCCATCACTCTCCTGTTTTGTCTCTAGATTGAATCTATCACCAGTTTTCCTTCCTACTCCAGGGAGTCCACCAGTTTGAAGTAGCTGGATCAGAAATCACCAGTTAGGGTCCTGGCTAGTGTAGCTCAGTGGATTGAGTGTGGGCCTGTGAACCAAAGGATCACTGGTTCGATCCCCAGTCAGGGCACAGGCCTGGATTGTGGGCCTGGTCCCCATTTGTGGGCACATGAGAGGCAACCACGTATTGATGTTTCTCTCCCTCTCTTTCTTCTTCCCTTCTCCTCTCTCCAAAAATAAATAAAATATTGTTTTCTGTATTTTTATTGATTATATTACATTTTTCCCAGTTTTTCTCTCTTTATCCTCCCTCCACCCTGCCTCCCCAACCCTCCAGCATTTCCCCCTCTTAGTTCATGTTCATAGGTTGCTCATATAAGTTCTTTGAGTTCTCTGTTTCCTAGACCATTTTTATCTCTCCCTGTCTATTTTATGCCTACAATTATGCTTCTTCTTCCTTGTACCTTCCCCCATTCCTCCCTTCCCTCTCCCCACTGAAATCCCTCCATGTGATGTCCATTTCTCTGATTCTGTTCCTTTTCTAGTTGTTCCCTTAGTTTTTTTATTTTATTGTTTTTCTTTTCTTTTATATTCATTTGTTGACAGTTGTGAGTTTGTTGTCATTTTACTGTTCATACTTTTTATGTTTTTCTTAGATAAGACCCTTTATCATTTCATGTAATAATGGCTTGGTTATGATGAACTCCTTGAACTTGACCTTATCTGGGAAGTGCTTTATCTGCCCTTCCATTCTAAATGAAAGCTTTGCTGGATAGAGTATTCTTAGATGTAGGTTCTTGCCTTTCGTGACTTCAAATACTTCTTTCCAGCCTCTTATTACCTGCAAGGATTCTTTCAAAAAATCAGCTGATAGTCTAAAGGGAATTCCTTTGTAGGTAACTGTCTCCTTTCCCCTTGCTTCTTTTAGGATTTTCTCTTTATATTTAATCTTGGGTAACTTAATGATGATGTGCCTTTGTGTGTTCCTCTTTAGATCCAACTTCTTTGGGACTCTCTAGGCTTCTTGGACTTCCTGGAAATCTACTTTCTTCACCAGATTGGGGAAGTTTTCCTTCATTATTTGTTTAAATAAGTTTTCAATTTCTTGCTGTTGTTCTGCGCCTTCTGGCACCACTATAATTTGGATATTGGAGTGTTTCAAGTTATCACAGAGGTTTGTAAGACACTCTTCACTTTTTTGAATTCTTGTTTCTTCATTCTGTTCCCGTGGGATGTTTATTTTTTCCTTTTGTTCCAAATCGCTGCTTTGAGTCCTGGTTTCCTTTCTGTTACTCTTGGTTCCCTGAATATTTTGCTTTATTTCATTTTGAGTATTTTTAATTTTTTGACCAAGCTCAATCAGATCTGTTAGCATTTTGATTACCAGGGCTTTAAATTCTTCATCAGATAGGTTGGTTACGTCCTCATCATTTAGTTCTTTTTCTGAGGTTATGCTCTGTTCTTTCATTTGGGCCATATTTTTCAACCCTCTCTGCTGCACTGGGGTTCTGCCTGTGGGGGAGGGGTCAGAGAGGGAAAAATGCAGCTCCCCTGCTTGCCCTTAGCACACTTTTCTTCAGACTCTTGTGTGAGACTGTGAGTTTCTCCCAATGTAGCAACCACATTATCAACTCTGAGTCTGTTGCCCCTTATGACAGCCCAATTCACGCAGCCCTCAAAGCCTGCTGCCTTGCCGCAGCCAGCCCCACACCCCAAGGTCCACCAACTCGCTGCTGTTTTTCTCTGCCAGCCATCTTGTGCAGTCTGCCACCTTATCAGTCTGGTTGTTCTGATTGATTTTTTCTTTAATTCCTTGGTTGTTGGAGTTCCATGCAGTTTGATTTTCTGGCACTTCTGGTTGTTTATTGATTTTAGATTGGTTGTTATCCTCCTTTTGGTTGTGCAGATTTTCTACCTATGCCTCCATCTTGGCCAGAACTCCTAAATAAATAAAATATTTTTTTTTTAAAGGAAATTACCAGACAGAGGGAGAATTACTATAGGTTGAATCATTAACTCAAAGAGGAGTTCCTTTGCAAATAATCATTAATTATGAAACTGGTACTTATTACAATAGCAAAAAGAAAGACACAGGCTTCCATTAGGTAATTTGAGAGCCCCTGGGAGATATCTCTCTGTTATCCTTAATAGCCATAATTCAAAATCCCAACTTAGCAGTTCCTTTGATATACTCAGGAAGAAATCCTTGAATTCAGCTGGAACCCAGCTCATCCCTTTTAGCCATGTAACCTTAAAGAAGCCACTTTTCATCTCAGACCCTCAGTATTCTTTTCTGGGGAAAGGAGGTAATAAAGAAACCTCGAGTTGTTGGGGTTATTATATGAGACACTAAATATATTAGGTTAAATAAGAACAATTCAGGATACGATAGATAACACTTTTATGTAACAACATTATTGAGGACTTGTAATATATTAAACTTCTATCTATTTCACTAGATACTATAGCAGCCCGTATCAGTTTTCTGATTAGCTACCAAGAGCAGGAACTTGAGAAAAGTTTACAAAGGAAATGTATTTGATGTTTCTTGGGAGCATGCAGAACACCAGTGATATTTAAACGGGCATGGTTGTCTGAAATAAAAATTTGAAATAAGTGGAAAATCAGCTTGAGCACATGTTATTCAAGAATGAGGTTAAAAAAAGTTAAGTAATACATTTTATTATTTCACATTATGTCAGTTTTTACACTTTTCTTTCTGCAATAAATAATAGAGTTAAATAGATAAAAAAAAATAAATGCATTCCTAGAGGCTCTGCCATGTTTCATGTCTGAATGTATAATCTATGTTTGTAAATCTTGTTACAAACCCTTCTCATTGTTATTTCACATACAAGAAGCCTCATGATCTGGATTCAACTCTCTTCCCTGCTTTCATCTCCTATAAGTTCCCCAAATGAGAACTATGCAACAACCAAATCAATATGCTGATGTTTTGGGAAAGTAATAATTTTTATGTTATTTCACATTTTCCTGTCTGAACACATGGAGTTTCCACCTACCTGTACTAAATGAACTTTAATCAACTTCTGGTCCTTCAAAACTTAACTACCATTTTTCCTTGAAATATAACCATCTCAGACCATATTCACCCTAGGTATGGGCACAGCTATGCTTCTTTTATTACCAAATTCATCATACTGGTCCATTTGTTGCTTACTAGCTTTTTATTTTCTACTATGCAACAAGTTTCTCAAGGGCAGAGATTAGAATGCCTGAATTTTTCTGCACAGAGAACCACTTTAGCTTTCTCAGAGCAGGCACTCAATAAACATGTGACATACAATTGCTTTTGTAACAAACTATTCTCCAGACTAACTTATGACAGATAATGACTTGTCCAAGGGTAATGAATAAAATCCAGAAGAGTTAAATCAGAATCTTCGCCTCTGTCTCATCATCACAAAGATAGAATGAACTTCCAGATCTCACCTACATTTTGCCCTGAGATGCTCAACATATCCTCTGAGATCCCATGGGTAGGATAGGCATATTTAAAAATGGAAGTTCTCTTGACCCTTGGTAGATTGGTTGTTGATCAAATCCTATGTCTAAAATTAAATGTTGATGTCCTACCGGAGATGATTTGCCACACACTGGCAGATGATGAGGCTTTTCCCATGGCTTTAAAGGAAATGGAAAGTTATGAAATATGCAATAACCTTTGTATAAGAACAGGTATGGATTGGCCCGGAGTTTAGGGAAAAGACATTTTGAAGAGTTTTTCTAAGTACAGCGTAGATGATGAATTTAAGTCAATGTATGAGGAGTTCAAAGGTATTAAACTAGTGAGAAAGTCAAAGGAGGAGCCTTGAATCCAAGTAGAAGCGATGATCAGAGGAAAGTCCTAGAGAAGAGAGTGTGGGGGCATTTCAACATGATGGTCTAATCTTTCAATTTCATGTGATGTGATATCATTCTCCACTGCAGCCTCTCAGTGTTCAGTGAATCAAGCTCAGCCCTGGTCAGCTGTTAACTAGGAAGGCACAAAAGCAGCATGCAAAGGACTATATCTTTATGAAAGGGCTGCACCATAGGAAATGAAACAGTGATCAAAGATCAAGAATTCAGTCAAAAACAGAATGAGAGTTGAAGGTAATTAGAACACTTCCCTTTCTCAAAAATTCTTTATATTTTACTTCCCATATCAACCTCTCTGGTTATACACACTACAATAAAGGTGTTTCCATTCAAGGCTATATATACATCTATGATTTTCTAATGTTATCCGTACTGAATGAGAATTAAAGAATAAAAAAATGAGTGAATTTAAGCTTCTGGTTACAGAGAATTTTGAACATGTTTTCCTAGCAACACAACCATCTAACCCCTCCACACAAAGATCTCAAGCTTGAAGATACTATTTGTAATAATTTCTTCTCAAAGTCTTCTAAATTCATCTATTCAGCTATCACTGAGTTTTACTGTATGGGAATAGATCTGGGGGGGTAAGTATTAACAGAGACACGGGTAATAGTTTATTTGCAGGCACCCATGATGCTGTGATAGAAGTCAATGCACGGTAAAGTGGGGGCCCAAGGAATGAAGAAGTTTATCCTGCCTCCAGTCAACTTCATGTGAATTAACCCATGTTAAGATTTCTAGGTTTGGAGAAGTCACCCAGGTACCTTGTCTTGGAGCCCTAGCAGCTCTACAGCATTCTGAAGAGGTAGTTCATCTAGTAGAACCTGATGAAACAAAATGTTTGGTCTATTCCTTGCAGAACTGAGGTTTTGATTTGACCTTAAATTTCATTTGAAACATTCCTGTTGTTTAACAGTGAAGGCAAAGCACTTAAATTTCAATGAGGATGGAAGCCACTTGATATAGGAATTCCTAATTATATTGAGTAGTATTTGATGAAACAAGCAAAATTCAAAGCCCAAATCAAAGCATGCCTTAAACTCAGTCAAAACCAAAGTGAGTTTGGGAGTGTTCTGTGTATTTTTTCATAATCAATACAGTGAAAAACAAGCAGTTCACCTGGAGGACAAAGGAATCATGGACATGGCAACTGAAAAATAATCTGTATCTGACAAAAGTAACTTAGTATGACCGAGTAAGAGACACTTTGGCCTCAGCTAGCTATACCTACATGCAAATTCTGAATCTGCCCCTTAATAGATATTTGAACCTTGGGAACATTATTTAACTTTTCTGCAATCCACATTCTTCAACCTTAAGATGAATAATGAGAAAGTTATAAGTAATTATTAGGTTGTTGTGGGATTAAATAGATGCTCAATAAACATCAGGTTTTTTTTTAATTTTATTTATTTATTTTTAGAGAGGAGAAGAGACAGAGAAAGAGAGGGAGAGAAACATCAATGTGTGGTTGCCCCTTTTGTGCCTCCTACTAGGGACCTGGCCCGCAATCCAGGAATGTGTCCTGACTGGGAATTGAACCAGAAAATCTTTGGTTCCCAGGCCAGCTCACAGTCCACTGAGCTACACCAGTCAGAGCAAACATCAGTTTTCTTTGCTATATTTTTATTGGCAGTAATAGGTTTGGCTGGTGACTAAAACAGTGGGGAGATGGGAGAATGAAAAAAATGTCTGTGTAATTACATATTCCTATCTTCTTTCACTCTCTCAAAACCTATATTCTATACCTTATAGAAACATTGACTAAATCACAAAGCTAAATACTAAATTCATCATTCTGTTTAAAATAGAATGTTCAGAATATAAGGAGATGATAATGGGACAATATACTTTATAAACCTCAGTAATAGCCTTAAAAGTACTAAAATTGGCTATTTTCAAAATTAAAAACTATCACAATCATCAGGATGCCCTAGTTTATACTGAATTTCTCATCCATGTCCTTTTCTCTTGGGTGAAATGTTATGCATCAATTAATGTGTTTCCTCCACACCTGCAGAAAGGTCATGATGCCATTACCATTCATCCTTGTCAGCATCACAATTGCAAAAGTGCCGAATGTCCAGGCAAATCTCATCCAGGCCACATTCACATTGCTGAACTCCAGGAGGAGCACCTCCCCAGTAAGGGTGCCTTTTCTTTGACCGACCAATCCACCAGGTAAAGGGTATTCCATCTGAAAGACAAGGTATTTCACAACTCAGAGGGGAGCACGCCTAAAATAACAAAACAGGTGTCACAGAACCTGAGATAAAAAATTCCTTAAAGAATATATATATTTTTCTCCTTCCTCCCTCTCTTATACTCACACAGATATATATATATATATATATATATATTTTATATATATATATATTATATATATATATATATATATCTACATGCATATGTATCTATAACCAACGCTTTCATGAAAAGGTTTTTATGGCAGGATATTGTTCAAAGGCAGAATCATAAAACATTATTAAAAGCCTACCAAATCAGGGATGTATCACAATTAAGTAAATAAACTGGGACATATATAAGAACAAAATTTACACACACACACAAACACAAACATGAGGTCTGTCCAGAAGGTATCCAGCCATACAATATGAAAAATGGAGACATTTCTTGAAGAAAATATAAGTTACAAGAAACATTCTACATAGGAAAATGATGTCTCAGTCCCCTTCAAAGTAGGCACTTTGGGACCTCACACACTTCTCCTAATCGTCACCAGCTGCCCCATTATATTTTCCTGAAACTCACTGATGGCCTGAAATCTTTTTCTTTTCAAAGTTGATTTTCATTTTGGAAAAGCCAGAAGTCACAGGGTGCCAAATCTGGGCTGTAGGGGTCTGAGTCATCTGTGTGATTTGATGTTTCACCAAAAAATATAGCATGAGACACGATGCATGAGCAAGCATGCTATCATGATAAAGCTGCCAACTACCAGTTGCCTATAGATGTGGCCTTCTGAATTATGTAAGGGAGTTTATGCACCAGAAACTATGCACAAATTGTTTCTTCAGAATTCATGTCATTAATAATGATGTGATTAATATGATTATAACCTTGGTTTAGCTTATATACAAAATAATCCATGATGACTTTGAACTTTACCATGTAGTTCGGATTCCAGATCATGGAGAAAAGTCCTGGGCAGTGCTAGAAGGAGGGCAAGGTGGAGAAATTCCTTCCATTCCTTGGACCCAAAGCCAACATGGGAAAACATATTTAAATACATAATGTTTTACCCTTGTGTTGCCACCTAAGCTTACCTCAGTCCTAAAACAGTTTATGCTCTAAATAAACGTACCAACACTTTAGTCCACTTAAGTGTGATTTATCGGAGGTAGGATTTAGAAAGAAAGCAATGCACTTGAAATAGCATTTAATGACTTATAGCTATTTGAAATGATGAAAAATTATTTCACCATTTTGAATGATTTTTTTCTATATTTTTAATTGTTGTTCAATTACATTTGTCCCCATTTTTCTCCCATTGCTCTCCCTTGCCCTGCCCATACCACTCCCATATTTAATCCTCCCCTCATTGTCCTTGCCCATGGGTCCTTTATACGTTTTCCATGATGACCCTTCCCCTAATTCCCCCATTATCTCCTCCCACATCCCCTCTGGTCACTGTCAGTTTGTTCCATGTCCCTGGTTCAATTTTGCTCACTTGTTTGTTTTGTTGATTAGGCTCCCCTTATAGGTGAGATGATATGGTATTTGTCTTTCAGTTCCTGGCTCATTTCATTTAGCATAATACCCTCTAGTTTCATCCATGCTTTAAAAATGATACAGTTAACAGACTTCTCTAACTGCAATTCTAGTTTAAAAACTAATAGAAGGGCTTGAAACATTTTAGAAAGAATGAAGAGTGAAATTTTGGAATAAGTATAGTCCTTCAGGCTTCTTGCCCCTATTACATACCCCTGAGGTTCTTCTGCTTTTCAGAGTACTTTCCATATCATTTTCTCATAATCTACAAATTCTTGGAAGTCCCAGATTGTCAAGGCTCTTCCTATTTGCCTCAGTGACTTCCGTGGGAATTCAGCAGTGAGAGTAATGCAGAAAAATTTGTTACTATTCACATAAATAAATTATTCATCTATTATATGTTTTAAATCAGGAGTTGTATAAAAATTAAATCCTGCCTAGCCAAAATTTCAATGTAGTAGCATTCTCAGACAATATTATTATTCTACCTTGAAGTGGTAAATCATGAATAATTGACCCTATAAATATATCTTTTCACTTTTAAAAATAAACACATATTCGGTTCCTGTTTTATGCTCGACAGAAACAAAATAGAAATTTCCAAAAGAAACCTAGACTTAACTCCATGTAGCCTAAAATTGTATTTATTAAACACCTGCACTGCTGTCTACACATGTGGTTTTGGATACATTATCATTTTATGAATAATCATTTAAATTTATGGAAGTATTTCAAACCATAAAAAATATTCAACAGATTTTAGTAAACTAAGCTTTGCAAAGAAAGAAATTAACAAGGGTAAGACTCAAAAATAGATTTCTGTTAATTATATAAACCTGAAAATGGAGGTTACATACTAGATTTATATGTTTAAATATGATGTTCAGTAGGATTGCTGTTCCTTTGGTAATTTTAAATAAATATTAATTTTTAAATCTATATGTGTATGATCTGTCCAGAAAAGTTCCAGCCATTGCTAGTGTAACAAGAATGGTATGAAGAACATTGATGTAACCTGGCACCCAAGGAGAGTGGACTAGAATGTGCATGTGTGAACAATGACAACTTCACTGTGCTACTCAGTGGAAGTGGTAGGCACCATTGACTGAGCATGTGTACTGTGTGGCCCTTGCATACAAAATGACTGAGCAAGTAGAGCAAAAAATATGCATGAAATTTGTGTTAAGCTTGAACATTCCTCCATGGAAACGATTCAGATGCTTCAGAAGGCCACAGCTATGGGCAGCTGGTGGTTGGCAGCTTCATCGTGATAGCGCATCCACTCGTGCATCACATCTCATGCAGTATTTTTTGGAGGAACATCAAATCATGCAGGTGACTTGGTCCCCTTACAACCCAGATTTGGCACTCTGTGACTTCTGGCTTTTTCCGAAATGAAAATCAACTTCGAAAAGGAAGAGATGTCAGGCCATCAGTGAGTTTCTGGAAAATACAATGGAGCAGCTGATGGTGATTAGGAGAAATGTGTGAGGTTCCAAAGTGTCTACTTGGAAGGGGACTGAGGTGTCATTATCCTATGTAAAATGTGTCTTATATCTTGTCTTCTTCAATAAATGGCTCTATTTTTCATATTACATGGCTAGATACCCTCTGAACAGAGCTAGTATATAAAAGTGTGTGCGTGTGTATGTATATATATATGAAACATATATATATATGAGACATATATATCTATGTGAAACATATATATCTATTCCTTTAACAATATTTGCTGAAAATCTATAATACTTCAGGAACTATTCTAGACACTTGGGCTAAATTATAAATAAATAAATAAATAAATAAATAAATAAATAAATAAATAAATAAATAAAACATGCCCTCAAAAGAGTATATTGTAATTGTGAAAAATGGACAATGATGATAATTAAATATTTTAGTATTAGGAAAGGGATAAGG
This sequence comes from Micronycteris hirsuta, assembly GCA_004026765.1. Classification (NCBI taxonomy): domain Eukaryota; kingdom Metazoa; phylum Chordata; class Mammalia; order Chiroptera; family Phyllostomidae; genus Micronycteris; species Micronycteris hirsuta. The sequence goes on along the minus strand of PVJI01006225.1, from coordinate 32,897 downwards.
GTATGAAAACACTACATTAGGCTAAGTAAGGATAAGGTGTGTTGTGAAGATTTGTGTACTACAATTTTAGGATGATCAGGGTAGAACTCAATGAAAAAAATAAACTCTGAGCAAAAGTTGAAGGCATGGGGCAAATCCCAAATGGTTTGCTATATGGAGAAGTACAAATGGTCACTGTAAGGACCAAAGAGTAATTCAGGGTATTTCCTAGTATCTATCACCAGTTTTTTTTTTTACATTTAAATTATAAGAGTAACATTAATTACTAACATTATATATTTTTCAGGTGTACAAGGTTATAATTTGATGTTTGTGTACTCAATTGCATGTTCCCCACTGAAAGACTAGTTCCCTCCTAACAGTGTGTTTGACTCCTTTATTCACTTTAACTGCCCCCACCCTCTTTTCTCTCTAACCTCCATTCTGCTGTCTGTACCTATGAGTTTGGTATTGTTTGTTTGGTTATTTCCTTTATTACTTTTTGTTTTATTTTTTATTTATTTTTCAAATATATTTTATTGATTATGCTATTACAGTTGTCCCATTTTCCCCCTTTTATTCCCCTCTGCTGTGCACATCCCCTCCCACCTACATTCCTATTACTTTTTGTTTTATAATCCAAATATGAGTGAAATGATGTGGGTTTTTATCTGAGTTATTTCACTTAGCATAATAATCTCAATATTCATCCATGTTGTCAAAAATGGCAACATTTCTCTTTTTTATGCCTGATTAATATTCCATTGTAAGTATGTCATATCTTCTTTATCTAATCATCTTTTGCTAGTCACTTAATTTGTTTTCCTATTATAAATAATGCTGCAATGAACATAGAATACATATACTTTTACTAATAAGTTTTTTTAAATTATATTTTTGGTGAATACCCATAAGAGAAATTGCAGGGTGATACAGTAGTTCTATTCTTAATTTTTTTGAGAAATATTTATACTTTTTTCCTAGTGGCCATAGTTTACATTCCCACCAATGATGTATGAGGGTTCCTTTTTCTCTGTATCCTCTCTAACAATTTGACATTTCTTTTCTTTTTGGAAAGAGATAAAGAGTGGGAAGTGGCATCTCATTGTGGCTTTGATTTTCATTTCCATAATAAGTAGTGATGTTGAATATCATTTGATATGTTTGTTGGCCATCTGTATGTCTTTCACAGAAAAGTGTCTATTCAAGTTCTTTGCCTATTTCTACAAAATCAAGTTACTTTCTGTTGTTGGGTTGTATGAGTTCTTTTTTTGTTGTTTTTTAGATTTTATTTATTTATTTTCAGAGAGTGGGGAAAGAGAATGAGAAAGAGAGGGAGAGAAACATCAATGTGTGGTTCCCCTTTGTGTGCCCCATACTGGGGGCCTGGCCTGAAACCCAGGCATGTGCCCTGACTGGGAATCAAACTGGCAACCCATTGGTTCGCAGCCTGCACTCAATCCACTGAGCCACACCAGTCAGGGCTGGATGAGTTCTTTAGAGTTCAATAAGTCACCCATAATTAAAGGTATCATTTGCAAATATATTCTCCCATTTGGTTGGTTACCCTTTTGTAGTAGATTTATTTTCTGGGCAGAATCTTTTTGTTTGATTTTGTCCCATTTATTTATTTATTTTTATTTTACTTTCCTTGTCTTTGGGGTTAAGTTCACAAAAAACACTCTGAGTTCAACCTTAATTTTAGTGCCTATATATGTTTTACACAATATATATTTTATTGTTTCAGATCTCCTATTGAAGTTTTTATTTCATTTTGAATTAAAGATAGTAGTCTAGTTTCATTTTTTGTATGTGGCGTTCAGTAATTCCAACACCATTTACTGAAATGACGTTTCTTTCTCCATTGTATATTCTTCTCTTTTTTGTCAAAACTTAGTTGTCCATATACCAGGTGGGAAAAAAGTAGGTATATAGTTTTAAGAAAAACACAGCTTATTCTTATATTATTATTGCAATATTTTCCATATGAACTCTAAACCTACTTTTGCCCCATTCTGTATTTGTGAGTTAATTTTCAAGCTCCTAATTCTGTTCCATCGGCCTATGTGTCCGTTTTTCTGCCAATACCATGATGTTTCAATTACTGTAAGTTTAAAGCATAGTTCGAAATCAGGGATTGTGATACCCCTTCATTTGTTCTTTTTACTTGGAATTGTTTTGGCTATTCAGGGTCTTTTGTGGTTTCAAACAAAACGGAGGATTATTTGTTCTATTTCTGTAAAAATTGCTATTTTCTTTTTTTCTTATAGGGCTTGTATTCATTGAATATGTAGATTATTTTAGATAACATGGACATTTAAGAAATGTTACTTTGCCCAGCTGGTGTAGCTCAGTGGATTGAGCGCGGTCTGGGAACCAAAGGGTCCTGGTTCAATTCCCAGTCAGGGCACATGCCTGGGTTGTGGGCCAGGTCCCCAGTGAGGGCCATGTGAGATGCAACTATATATTGCTTTCTATCTCTCTTTCTCTCTAAAAATAAATAAATAAATAAATCTGAGACATATGAAAAAATGCTCAACATCATTAGCCATCAGAGAGATGCAAATTAAAACCACGATGAGATACCACCTCACACCAGTCAGAATGGTCATCATCAACAAAGCAACAGATAACTGCCGGACGGGATGTGGAGAAAAGGGAACCCTACTGCACTGTCGTTGGGAATGCAGACTGGTGCAGCCATTGTGGAAAACAGTATGGAACTTCCTCAGAAAATTGAAAATGGAATTGCCTTTCGACCCAGCAATTACACTACTGGGATTATACCCTAAGAACCCTGAAACACCAATTCAAAAGAACCTATGTACTCCAATGTTCATACCAGCACAATTCACAATAGCCAAGTGCTGGAAATAACCTAAGTGCCCATCTACAAATGAGTGGATCAAGAAACCATGGTACATTTACACAATGGAATTCTACGCAGCAGAGAGGAAGAAGGAGCTTATACCCTTTGCAACAGCATGGATGGAACTGGAGAGCATTATGCTAAGTGAAGTAAGCCAGGCGGTGAGGGACAAATACCATATGATCTCACCTTTAACTGGAACATAATCAACAAAGGCAGAAAGCAAGCAAAACATAACCAGAGACGTTGAAATTAAGAACAGTCTAACAATAGCCAGGGGGGAGGGGGGAGGGGACAATGGGTAGAAGGGTCTTCAGGAACCACTATAGAGAACACAAGGACAGAACCAAGGGTGGAGAGGGAGGCAGGGAAGGGAGGTGGGATTGGAGAGGGAGGGGAGGGGAGAGTTTGCAGACAACTGTAATTGAATAACAATAAAGTAAAAAAAAAATAAAAAAAATATATATACTTAAAAAAGAATAAATAAATCTTAAAAAAAAAAAAAGAAATGTTAATTTGCCCTGGCTAATGTGGCTCAGTTGGTTGGAGTACAATCTCATAACTGAAAGATTGAAAGTTGATTCCTGGTCTGGACACATACCACCCCAGTCCAGGTACATACAAGAGGTAACCAATGTGTGCTTCTGTCTTGCATGGATATTTCTCTCTCTCCCTTCCTCTCTCTTTCCCCCTTTCTAAGAAAGCAATGAAGAAATGTCCTCAGGTGAGGATAAAAAAAAATTAAACAATATGAACTCTTCCCTTCATGAGCACAGAATATCTTCTTTTCTTTGTATCTTCTTTAATCCTCTTTGATAATGTCTCATAGTTTCATCATAAAAGTCTATGACCTCCTTTGTTAAATTTATTCTTAAATATTTTATTCTTTTTGTTGCAATTGTAAGATTGTTTCTTGATTTCTCTTTTTGATATGTTGTTATTAGTATACAGGAGTGTGGCAGATTTTTATCTATTGATTTTATGTTTTGCAACTTTATTCGTTAATTGTTTATAATATTTTTTTAGTGGAGAGTCTTTAGGGTTTTCTATACATACAATCATATCATCTGATAATAGTGACAGTTTTACCTTTTTCTTACCAATTTTGATCCTTTTTATTTTTCTTCACTAATTGCTCAGGTTGGGTTTTCTAGTACTATGTTAAATAATAGAGGCAAGAGTGGCCATCCTTTTTTTGTTCCTGATCTTAGTAAAAAGGCTTTCATTTTTTTGCCATTGATAAGACGTTACTGGAGAGTTTTTATATGTGATCTTTATTGTATTGAGGTAATTTTATCCCATGCCCATTTTACTGGATGTTATATTTTGTTAAAAGCTTTTTTTTGTATCACTGATATGATCATATGATTTTTATTTTGTATTTTGTTAATGTTCTCTATCACGTTGACTTGCAGATGTTGAACCATCCTTGCATTCCTCGAGTGAATTTCAATTGATCATGATGTATGATCTGTTTAATATGTTGGTATATTTGATTTGCTAGTGTTTTGTTTAGGATTTTTGCATCTGTGTTAATCAAAGATATTGTACTATGGCTTTCTTTTTGTCATGTCCTTTTCTGTTTTTGACATTAGGGTAATTAGGCCTCATAAAATAAGTTAGAAAGTATTCCCTTCTCCTTCATAGTTTTGGAATACTTCAAAAAATTAAGATTGATATTAAATATTTTTGAATGTTTGATATAATTCATTAGTTAATATAATTTTAGTCTGTCCTTGAGAACAGATTGAAATTCCATTCACATTCCATGTACACTTGAAAAGAATGTTTATCCTGTCATTTTGGAATAGATTTTTCTATTAATAGAAATTAAATCTACCTGGTCTAACATGTCAGTCAAGGCTGGTATTTCCTTATTGATTTTATGTCTGCTTTATCTGTTCATTGCTGTAAAGTAGATATTCAAGTTTCCTGCTATAATATCATATTTGTCAGTTTTTCTCACTAAGTCTGTGAGTAATTGCTTTATATTTTTTTGTTTATCCCAAGTTGTGCGCATATATATTATGAGTACTGGGTCTTCTTGATGGATTGTTCCCTTTATCATTGTAAAATGCCCATCTTTGTCTCTGTTACCTCTTTTTTTTTTACTTGAAATCTATTTGGACTGACATAAGTACAGCTACAACTGCTTTTTTTTTTTTTTTCTGGCTGCCATTCACTTGGTGTATCATCTTGCACCCTTTCCCTTTGAGCCTATGCATCTCTTTGGAGCTAAAACACATTTTCTGAAAGCAACATACAATTGGGTCTTGTTTTTTAAAACTATCCTGCTACTCTGTGCCTTTTGACTGGTAAAGTCCGTCCATTTATATTTAGAGTGATTAGTGATATATCCAGACTTATAGCAGCCATTTATCTTTTGTTTTCTGGTTTTTCTGTATCTCTATTATTTCTTTACTCCTATGTTTCTGTCTGCTATTTTAGTTTGGGGGGTTATTTGTAAGTTTTCCCTTTATTTTCCCTTTTTTATATTTTGCATCTTAGCTTTGGATTTTTTATTTTTGTTTACCATTAAGCTTCTGTAAAATGTCTTACAATAGTCCTTTTGACTACATCTTATTTTCATTCACCTGTACATATACAGTCCTTTCACTGTTTCTCTTTTATGTTCGTATTGTCACAAATTATCCTCTTTTGTGCTGTGCATTTATTACCACAGTGCTGTAATTATAGTTATTTTTAATGTTTTTCTTCCAGTCAACATTTTTACTATAATTGTTTAATATCCTATTTTGAAGTAGAGTTGCACTATCCTGCTTCTATTTATTACCTTACTCAAAGATTTGTATAGTTTGTCTTTTTGTTTCTAGTAAAAATACTTGTTCAAAATTACTTTAATGCATGTTTTTTGGTGGTAAAGTCTCTCAGCTTTTGTTTGTCTGGAAATACCTCTATTTCTCCTCCATATCTAAAGGATAACTTTCCTGTGTCTATTATTCTTACATTATTCTTTCCTTCTTTCAAAAAATTTTAAAATTGATCTTTAGAAGTAGGGAGAGAGGCAAAAGGAGAGAGAGAGAGAGACATTGATTTGTTGTTCCATTTATTTTATACATTTATTGGTTGCTTCTTGTATGCACCCTAACCAGGGATCAAACCTGCATCCTTGGCATATCAGGATGATGTTCTAACAAACTGAACTACCCTGCCAGGGTACCTCTTTCACATTTTGAATAATTCCTTCCACTCTCTCCTGGCTTTAAAGGTTTCTACTGAAAAATCTGACAATAATATAATGATGTTTCCTTTGTAGCTCTCTTGAGAATTCTTTCTCTGTTATTAACTTTTGACAATTTTAATATAATGTATATCGGAGAAGGTTTTTTGTGGGGTTGATGTAGTCGTTCTGTTAATTTCTTATATTTTAATGTCTGACTCTTCCCATAGGTTTGGGAAAGGCTCATTGATTATTTCTATGAGTAGACGATTCCCTTTTCCCTCTCTTCTCTTTCTGTTTTACTTATTTTGCTTATGTTTCTCTCTCTATAGGAATCAGTTAGTTCTTGTAGAATTCTTTATTTTTTTAAGCCTTAGTTTTCTGTTTTCTTTCTCCTGAGGCATTTTCTAGGTTTCTATCTGTGAACTCATTAATTCTCTCTTGCATCTATTCTACTCTATTTCAATGCTCTCCAATGCATTCTTTGTCTCATTTATTGAATCCTTCAACTCCAGAATTTCTGTTTGGTTCTTTTTATAGTTTCAACCCCTTTGATAAATTTCTCCTTTGTTCATTAACTTATTCCTGAGCTCATTCAATTCATTTATGAGTTGTCTTGTATATTGTTGAAGTTTTTCATAACTGCAATCTTATATTTTTTTTCCATTTAAGTCTCCATCTTTCATGTCTTTAAGTTGGGTTTGTGAAGACTTTTCAATTTGGGGGGTATTATTTTGTTACCTTAGTTGTTCCTGGTACTTGATGGATTTTTTTTTCCCACCAGCACATTTGAGAACTTCAACTGTTCTTTCTTAGGTACTGTTTTTCTCAACAATCAGCATATTGACAAGTAGAGTATTTTTATTTATTTTTGTTTTCCAGTAAATGGTGCTTCAGTGCAATTTTGCTTTGTTTTAGCTGTACGACTGGCTACTTCAGAAGCCCAGTGGAGTGTTCTCTTCTAGATTGTAGAAAATAGCCCATATTTCCTAGGGTAGTGGGCATTCCCTTTGTGTCCAGTTGACCTTGATCTCAGAGCATCACTCTGTGGTGGCCTGTGGAGGATGATAGGGCTCTGGTCTGAGAGCCCCAGGTGTTATCTTCTAGTTACTAATGGCCACCAGCTACACTGTGCTAACAGAGGCATGCCACCTGCTTTAGCCAGTTCCACCTCCACCAGGTTCTGCTGCAATGAGATGAGCAGGTGGAGGTGGGATCACAATTTTGCAACTTTTCCAATATGTCAGTATAGCCATTGTGAGACCATAGCTTTGCTTTTCTGCCAGGCATGGCCACCACAAAGGGTGTTGATTCTCAGCAGACAATGGCTGCCTCAAGTGGCATTGACACTCTTCCAGCAGTGGTACTATAGACAACTTTGCTTCTCTGTAAGCAATGGCCACCATGTGTCTCGAACTCTATGCATATCCCTGGTTCTGCTGCAATGGGAGCTAGTTTTTCAGGCAGGTACATTGCCTGCCTTGGCTTCTCCCTGGCCAGAGTGAGAGCTGCAGCCAGACTTCTTCACTGCTACTGTGTCAGCTGGAGCTACTGCATGTTCTTTATTGTATAGGCAGTCACCATCTTTGTCCCTCCCCTTGATCCAACTGCCATTCTCATTCTGATGCTTTCACTCTTAGATGTAATGATGCTTGGATGTTGCAGATGTGTTTATGTGTTAAATAGAGGATCCTTTGATGAAATATAGTTTTCCAAGTTGTTTTAAATTAAAAGGGAGATACAAAACATCTTTCTATTTTGTCAAGATGTTGACATAACCTTATGTCCAAGTTTTTAAATAGCAATTTTCAAAAATTTGAGGATATTTCAAAAGGAAGTTTTTATGGAACAAAAAATTATAGCAGAAAACAGGCAAAATTAACCTTATATTAGTCAGATTCTTAGTTATAAACTAAGAATTCACTTCGATAATGTTTTGCTAAATGTATTTACTAGGAAGATATTAGGCTGCCACAGAATGATGACAGTTGAAGAAATGGACATTAGATTAGTGGGACAACCATGTTGTCAAACTGGTCTGATGAGGAAACCTTCCAGACCTGCTGTCTGAGAACATCAAACATCAGTAGATCTACTCAGCTGAAGCTGATGAGGTACTGGCACCACAGCCACTTCTTTATAAGGATCCCAAGCCAGGAGGCACTGTCACCCATAGAAAGATGGTCCTGAGATACAGCACAGGCAGAGAATGGGAACTATCTGGACAGTGCTGCCCAGTGCTCACCTCCCAGTCAAAGCCTCACATGGGAGATTAGAGTGGAGAAGCAAAAATCACAACTTGCATCCTAGCTAGAAGGATATGTGGAATTTAATTCTGATTTCACTGCAGAGGTTGGACTCATGGTAAATATTGTCATTAACACAGAAAAGCTGCTCAAGAGATCAAGGGCTGGCATGAAGAAGATACATGTCTGTTGTGGAGCTAAACAGACACATGATCACTTAATGGATCAATTCTTTAAACTTCTAAAATCTCAGTTTCTTGTCTAAAGTGACATAATTAATTCAAATATGTACTTCAGGAGAGGTTTCTGATAAACAGGAGTCTGAGGTGTGTGTGTGTTAGGAGCGGGAGAGACAACTTTTTTTTTATTTGTTTAAATATATTTATTGATTTTAGAGCAAAGGGAAAGAAGAAAGAGAGGAAGAGAAACATCAATGTGAAAGAGAAACGTCAATTGGTTGCCCTTTACATGTGCCCCAATGGGGACCGAACCTGCAACCCAGAAATGTGCTGTGACTGGGAATTGAACCTGTGACCTTTTGGTTTATGGGTTGGCCAAGGCTGCGAGACAACAGTTTTGTGTTCAGGACTATGCTACCTCACACAGAGCTGAACAGGGAAGGGTGATTGCACTCCATAGCTACCTGCACACCCTGGAGTTCATCAACAATGAAAGAAACATATGTACACTGCATTGTGCTTCTGGGAGCTGAAACTCCAAGGTTTCCAAGGCCAGCCCCTTGGCAAGAAAGCAGTTTTCATGCACAGTCCCACAGTGGAATACACCACAAAAAGAAAAATGTGGGAAGATTGGGTCCCCTTGGGAGACCCCACCAGGAACTCTGCAGTAGGCTCTAAGATGTCATAGAAGTGGTAAGGTCCTCAATATTCAGGATGCAGAAAATACCAGTGAGGAATTTCATTGCTGGGAGGAAGAGGGCAAAGGGGAAAAATTGGGCAACTGTAACAGAAAAACAATAAATTTTTTTAAAGAAAAAATTATTTTAGTTCTACATATTTGGAATTCTTGTTGTTCTGACCTTGTATACAAACAAGGTTTGGAAAAATTCAGTTTACATATACTTTTTAGAATAAGTAATTAAATAACGTTTCTTAGAAGTATATAGTTTAGAGCTAATGACCTCCTTATGTGACAATACATGACAACAGAAAGTGATTACCTACCCTTTGTTAATAAAAAATTTCTGTATGAAACATTACTGAGAGTGTACACATTACAAGTAGTGTTCTAGAGTACTCTGCATATATTAGCTCATTTAATAATCCCAACTATCCTATTAGGTAGTTAGTATCATCTCTGACTACAGATGGAGACTAAGTCAGGGAAGGATTCAATAACATCTCAAGGTTGTACAACTAGAATGTGCAGAATCAGGACTTGAATCCAGACATTCTTATCCAAGGGCCCCTGGGTTTAACCTCTATGTTATGGCAGTGTGCTCTGATATGTGGGAATATAACTCATGGTTGAAAAATTTAGAGCCTTTCAGCAAATTACATATGGGTGGATTTAAGTGATAAGAAGTAACTAAGAAAATTGTAAGTGATAGTTTCTTATATTCGCTAAAATAAAGATAATGCAATAAATATGCATATATAACCTATTATATCTTCATACACAATAATAATGCCACAGCAGAATTTAATGTTGGTATTTTTGCTACAAACTTCTCAGATTTCCTCACCCCAGCATTCAAAGAAATAATCACTGGATGTTTGGTTTTGTTGAAGATAACATGCAAATTGAGGGAAAAGTGTATGCACTATAACTGGATTTCCTTTTAAATGTTCAGTGCCTTTCTGATTTTTTTGTACTCATTTACTATGACCTGAATTGTTCTCCAAGTTTTTTTCGTTTGTTTTGTTTTTGTCCTCACCCTAGGATATGTTTATTGATGAGAGAGAGAGACAGCAACAGAGGGAGAGAGAAACACTGGTCGGTTTCTTCTTGTATGTACCCTGACCAGGGATCGAACCTGCAAGCAAGGTATGTGCCCTGACTGGGAATCAAACCCTCAACATTTTTGGTACATGGGACGACACTCCAACCAACTGAGACTCCTGGCCAGGGTTTATTTGTTTTAAAATGTCTAAACAAATAAAACAAAATTGTGCAGACCCATCGTTTAACCTACTTGGTATAGCAGACTACACAAGGTATGTTTCCTTAGGTTTGTCCATGATAACTCCTTACCAGAGAACTTCTCTCAGATCATTTCAGCACAACCAGTCTCTTTCCTTCTTAGTCAGTGCGCATATGAAGTCGAAGACTACAGCCTGAGCTCTACTGCAGAAACTTCTGGGTGTGCCTTACCTTGATTTTGATGGCTAACCCATAAGTTCCTACTATCCTAATTATCCTCAAGAAGACAATGCAACAGAAACTTGCAAAAGAATTCTCAAATTTGAGTCAAAGAAAACTGAAAAAAATGAATATTCTAGACTGTCTTATAAAATGAATTTGAATTGGGGGAGGAAGTATGTGGTGGGGGTCAGTGTGTGTGTGTGTGTGTGTGTGTGTGTGTATGAGAGAGAGGTGGGAGAAACAGAGAGAGAGACCAACTTGTTGTTCCACTTATTTTGTACATTCACTTGTTGTTTCTTGTATATGTCATAACTTGCAACCTTGGCGTATTGCAACAATGCTCTAACAAACGGAGCTACCTGGCCAGGGCTTCTTCTTCACTTTTGACCTCAGAAATATGAGCCCATATCAACCCGTATATGAACAGTTTCAAAAAGGATCTGAATATAAAATTTATATCTGAATTTAATATCTGATTTATATCTGAATTTAAAACATACTGACTTGGGCACTGGCTGGTGTGGCTCAGTGGACTGACTGCTGGCCTGTGAACCAAAGGACCTCAGGTTTAATTCCCAGTCAGGGCACATGCCTGGGTTGCAGGCCAGGTCCCCAGTGGGTGGCATGGGAGAGGCAACCACACATTGATATCATTCTCCCTCTCTATCTCCCTCCTTTGACCTCTTTCTAAAAATAAATGAATAAATGAAATCTTTAAAACAACAACAACAACAAAATTACTGACTTGGCCAGTGTGGCTCAGCTGATTTGGCATTATCCCACAAACTGAAGGGTTGCTAGTTCAATTCCCGGTCAAAGGCACATGACTAGGTTTCAGGTTCAGTCCCCAGTCAGGGTGCCTACAGAAGGCAGCTGCTCAATGTTTCTCTCTCACATTGATATTTCTCTAACTCTCTTTCTCTGTCCCTTCTCCTCTCTTTAAGATCAAAAATTAAGTTAAAAAAATTAACATTACGTAGGTCAAATCTAAGACTTTTTCTAATAAGTAAATAATCATATCATCCTGACCCTAGGTTTTCTTCCAGTGTGACATTTATATAATACTGTATATACAGGAAAATATTTCAAGGAGAGAAAAATCACAAGTTTTTAGACTACTGAATCATAAACCCAACCTGTATATGCTTAATTCAAGTTATAAATTACTGAAGTAAGATATTTAGAAGAAATCATAAAGCAGGGTAGCTGTACAATTTTATGACTTAATCACTATGAGATCTTAAACAGAATTCAAATTAGAGATCCCTCTTTAATCTTGCAATATTTACAGTCTTGATAACCTGGGGAACAGTAAGGACGATGACCTCCCTGTGAAAACTACAGTTATAGCCAAAAGAATTTGGCCTGTTCCCATTGCTATAAACATAATTCCAAACAAAACCAGTCTAGAGCTAGAAAGTTCTGTGAATATGTAGAGACAGTTCTATTATGGTAAGCTTTCGTTGTCATTTATTTATTTGTAAGTTTAGAAATAGTGTGCTCGTAGCCTAAGATTCTGGTAAACTCAGTATGCCAACAGGAAGAGCTTCTTTTGCAAGTTCAGAAATGTCTACATTGATCAATAATATATGGCATAGTGAGTGAGTCAATGTCAGTAGCAAACATCCCTGCCCCATTGGTGTTAGACATAGTCTTGCTACTTGCTTTGCCCATTAGAATGTGAACAGAAATGAGAGTGTTAGTTCAGAGTTTAGACCTTAAGAGACATACAGTTTTCAACTTGTTCCCATGAGACATATCCCAGACAGTCCCAGCCTCTCCAGCTTGGGCCTCAGAATATCACTTGAAGCACACTCTTACCTTTTGACACACAAACAGGTGAGCATGATAATAAGGACTGAATGGTGTATGCCATGGAGATTTCAAAAATAGTTATACAACATTATGCTAACAATCACTAGTAAAATGTCAATTAGATATCAATGACCCAGTCCTGGCTGGTGTAGCTCAGTGGATTGAGTGTGGGCTGCAAGCCAAAGGGTCACCAATTCGATTCCCAGTCAGAGCACATGACTGGATTGTGGGCCAGGTCCCCAGTGGGGTCCATGTGAGAGTCAACCACATATTGATATTTCTGTCCCTCTTTCTCCCTCCCTTTCCCTCTCTCTAAAAATAAATAAATAAAATCTAAAAAATAAAAAAATATATATCAACCACTTAAAAATTCTGTAGGGATTATAAGGAAATCAGTAGAACAATTGATGATGGCACTGCTTACCAGATATTTACAATTTGGTTAGAAACATAAATAAAGAGATGTGTAGGTGGGTACAAACATGAAAAGAAACATCAGTTCTGTTTTGGTCCAACTAATTATCTTCTGGCCCATAAATGCAAGCAGTGGTAGTAGGCACGTTAGCATTTTGCTTAATAAGTCACTCCTAGAACCTTTGTCTAATGGCCCTCTTCTCCCACACGTGTCTCACTTGAAGCCAGTCATAGTTCACTCTCAGCCTATCTCAACTCAGTTCTAGTTACTAGAAGTGTAGCCATGACTCTCATGCCTACCTTTTACCACTTCATATATGGTGCTTGGATTTTCTTGTAATTTAGACAACAGTTTTCTATAGTGGTTGCTCAGCTATACTAGGCTCAATTCCCCCTACCCATGTATTCAGTTAGAAATTCTACATAGAACTTTTGAGAAACTATTGCCATGGTTTGGCTGTCATCTGTCAAAACTACTACCCATAGGGTGACATAAGATTTAAAGTTTTATATAAGCACAAATGTAACTATATATGCTATTTATAAGACAATGTAATTAATTATAACAATATAAATTTAAATGCATATATGTATATAAGCCATGTATACATAAGTGTGATGGTCATGGTATGATATCCCAGTGATATAAATTTTAATAGACTGTTATTGCCCCAATAAATTTATAAATTTAGGGGAAGTAATATGTGTACACATCTAAAAAAATGCAACTCAAAATGAGATTAAGGCCAAAATAGTGAAGTTAATAAAATGCTAGGGAAGCCCAGAATAAGAAAATGTAAATTTTGTTCAGTCTTAAGAAAGATTTCATGGAAATGGTGACATTTGACTGGATGCTTGGTTTAAGTCATATTTCAGCCACTGTAGCAACAACAAAGAGTTGTGTAGACGAGAGCCACAATGGAAAAGGATTTTATTTTTACTGCAGTATTATTAGGAAGCAACTGTTTGAAATAATGAGATTTCTGCACATACTAGGTATCCCATTTCATTGATTGAAGTTACACATTGTGGGCTTAAAAATAACAGCAGAGAAAGATGCTCTCAAAGTTATAAGGCTAAATAATTATAAGTGATTGCATCAGAATGTCTCATTGCATGATTCAAATACAAATCAACATTAATTAACAGTGACTACACTAAAATATCTCATTGTAGGATCAAAATACAAACTCTCAAAACACTGGTTTAGTAAAGAAGACTCTGGTGACTAAAGAAAGTATTTTCTATATAATTTCTCTCTAAATAGAATATCATTTCTAAGAAAATATTTAGTCAGAAAGAAAAACAACCTTGACATATCAGAAAATAATGGTAGATGTTCATTAAAGTAATCTTGGTCGTATTGCTTGCTAGTCAAGATCATTCATTCCAAACATTAGTCTAGTAGTGTTATTAAGAGCTAGTCGATGACATTAGAAATTAACATTTTATAATGTTTTTTCAATATATTCTTCTTATCCCTGTTTATTTAGTTGAAGTTTTCTACCCAAAAAAGGGGAGGGTAGAAAAATTAATAATGCACTTCTCAAAACAAATGATAACATTATTTGATGAGATCATTTAAAGGTGAACTAGACAAACCTGTCTAGAATATACCATAGGGATTCTTCATGGTTAGACAAAGAGGAAGACAAATTATTATCTTAAATGATTCTATTTGAATATAATAACACTTTGCATTTTGATAGTATATTTTATCTGAAGAGATGTAACAAAAATTTCTAGCAATATTAAATCACTTGTTCAATGTCACAGCATAACTGCGAGCAAATCTGGCTCAGGATTTGAACCTCTAAGGCCTACTATTGCACCATATTTGAAAAGCAACCAATCATTTATGCTTCTTATTAACTGTACCTTTTCTCTCATTCTACCCCTCCCCTTCCCTGCTGATAACCCTCCATGTGATCACAATTTCTGTGAATCTGTTCCTGCTCTACTTGTTTGCTCAGTTTGGTGTTTTTTGTTTTTTTTTTAAGGTTCGGTTGTTGATGGAAGCATAAATGGTAGGTACAAAATAGATGGGAGAAGGTCAATAATAATATGGGAAAGCAAATTATAACCAGAGACATTGAAATTAAGAACGAATTGACAGTATCCAGAGAGAAGGTGAGAAGGGATAATGGGTGGAAACAGTGGAAGTGTTTTCAGGAACAACTATAAAGGACATATGGACAAAACCAATGGGGTGGGATCTGGGGAGGGAGGTGGGGATGGCTGGGGTGGGGAGTAGTATTAGTGGGAGAAATGCAGACAACTCTACTTGGACAACAGTAAAATAAAGTAATAATAAAAATAAAATAAAATAAATAAAATAAAAGAATAGTATGGGAAATGGAGAAGCCAAAGAACTTATATGTATGATTCATGGGCATGAATGATGGTGGGAGGGGAGCAACAGAGTGGAGGGAAATAGAGGGGAGAAAAAAGTGGGACACCTGTAACAGCATAATTGATAAAATATATATTTAAAAAAGGAAAAAAAGGCAACCACTCAATGTTTCTCTCTTATATTGATATTTCTATCCCTCTTTTTATCCCTCCCTTCTCACTTTCTCGAAAAATAAAAACAAAACAAAACAGCATTTACTGAGCATCTAAAATATTCCATGCAGTTTTATGCATTTTTTTTATATTTGAGTTCAGTCTCCAAAATTACTCTAAGGAAAATACTTTCATCCCCTTTACAGATGAGGAAACAAAGGCATTGTATAGACAATAAATTATTTGCCAATGCAAACTCAGCTAGTAAACAACAGAACCTAACCAAATCCACAGTAATCTGTTGTAGGTAATTACAACTCTAAGGCAAAATGTTTGCTTCCACTATTGTTCCATCCCCCAAGTTATTCTTACAGCATCCAATGGGGACTTTTTAGTTTATATTAAATGCTTTAGCTCTCTGACTGAAATCCTCCAGTATTACCCAATTTTAACAATGTAATGAATTCAAACTCTTCACCATGGCCCCTGAGACCCTATGTCTGATTCTTGCAGCCTTCTCAGCCTCATTTCATCCCATGTTCCAGCCCACTCCACAGCATTGAACTCACCACAGGCTCATACATGCTCTTCGATGTGTACCATTTTCTGCCCAAATCCATACTCTCATGGGTTTTTACAGGGATAGATTATATCATTGGATCCTGAAATTAAATCTCACTTCTCCCCCATTGACTCTATTTAAAGTGCTCCAAAGCCACACCATTATTTTCTTAGCAGAATTTACTATTACCTGAAACCATCCGTTTTGTTTCCTTTTTACGTTTTTCTTTGTGTAACATATTCCTTATTGGAATTAAGGCAAAAGCTAGATCTTTTTCATAACTATATACCAACATGTAGATTGCACCTGGTTTAAGCTAGGAAGTAAATACATATTTGCTAAATAAACAAATGAGTAAA
Source organism: Micronycteris hirsuta (assembly GCA_004026765.1). Lineage (NCBI taxonomy): Eukaryota > Metazoa > Chordata > Mammalia > Chiroptera > Phyllostomidae > Micronycteris > Micronycteris hirsuta. The sequence goes on along the minus strand of PVJI01006225.1, from coordinate 16,642 downwards.
GGTCAAGAAAAAGAAACATCATCACAGAATCACTTCCCACAGATGACATTAGAAAGCAAGTTCTTGCAAGAATAAATATGATTACAATGCCATTCATCTCTATATAGCTATATTCATCTTAGGCATTTAAAGCCCTAATTAAATACATTGTGAATTTTTGTCATTTCAGTGTTTGAATAAGTGCTTACCACACAAAAAGATGTTCACATACCAATTCATTCATGCACTTAACAAAATGATGTAAAACATTTACAATGGACACGATGCTTGTCTTGTTTAAGTATAAAAATGTGAATCAGGTAAGAGATGTGCCATTGGGACCTTCACAATGTGGCAGATGAGACAAAATGGTTAAACATGACCTTTAATACAAGTTAGAATGAAATAAATTTGAAGTAGCATTAGAAAAAAAATAGGTAGAAAGTCAAGAGGAAATAATGGCTAATACATAGTGAAGAGTATAGTTGCAGGGAAAATTCTAAAGTCATTCTTATTTTGAATACTTCTGCCATTTCTATTTTCCAACTAGTGAAATAAAATTAGATGTCTATATAATTAATATTCAAAAAAGGTTTACATAATGTATGTCATTCTACCTGCTCAACAATTCTGTGAAGTTGTGTTTTTTTTTTTTAATGGATAAATTAAAGCTAATAAAGAATAAGACATTTCCCAGGATCACACAGGTAGGAAGACTTGAATTTTCATCTTTTGTCTCCAAACCTCAATAATATTTTTTCTATAAATATAAAACATAATACTATGAGAGATAAAAATAAAATGGCATTACAGGTCTTCAGAGCAATTGGTCTGACGTCAAAATTATACATGTATACACACTAAATAATTATTTTATTGGTAAATTCAAGGGCTCTATTGAGTATCCTTCTCTAACTCTCTGGGGATATTTTAAACTTTTTTTGTCTACCCAACTATTGTTCCATCTATTGACTTATTTAACCAGCAAACAAACAAAACACAACAACAAAAAATAAATGTTCTAATAATTACCATTGTTTCTAAAAAGGCCTATGTGCCTAAACTCCTATAACTTTGCTCAACACCTACCTAAGGGGATGAGAGGTTAAACATGTAACCAGAAATCAATTAAAATTTCTTTCTAGAAACCTTAGAAGAGTGTTTTTCAAAGTGTAGTTTCTCTCTGACTTTAATCAAAATAATCTTGTGTCCTCATAAAAAGAGGTTTCACAGAGTCTTTCCCAAGACATTCAGGGAGTGGAGCACAAAATTCTCCATTTTTATTATACTAGATAAATAGTGTTGAAATTTTACAGACTAAAATTTTGGAATCAATGGTTAGAAAGCTTGAACCTTCCTCAAAATTGCTGTGGCTATTTGGGGAAGTTCATGATTCCATATAATTTTTTAAATGTTTGTTTTATATCTATAAAAATATGTCATTTGGTACTTTAATGGGGATTTCATCGAATCTCTAAATTGTTTTGGGTGGTATGGACATTTTGATGATGTTAATTCTTCCAATCCATGAATATGGTATATGCTTCCATCTATTTGTGTCTTCCTTAATTTCTTTCTTCAGTGTTGTGTAGTTTTCTGAGTACAAGTCCTTACATCCTTTGTTAGGTTTATTCCTGGGTACTTTATTTTTCTTGTTGCTCTTGCAAATGGGATTTTTTCCTGATTTCTCCTTCTGATATTTCATTGTTGATATATAAAAATGCCTTCGATTTCTGAATCTTGTATCCTGATATTTTGCCAAATTAACTTATTAGGTCAAGTAGTTTTTTTGGTGGACCTGGAGAGCATTATGCTAAGTGAAATAAGCCAGACAGTGAAAGACAAATACCATATGTTCTCACTTATAAGTGAATCCTAATCAACAAAACAAACAAGCAAGCAAAATATAACCAGAGACATTGAAATAAAGAATGAACTGACAATAACCAGAGGGGAGGGAAGAGGGTGATAATGGGGGAAAGAAGGGGAAGGGTCATCAAGAAACAGGTATAAAGAACATGTCTGAAACACAGACAGAGACAAAGAGGGTAGGATCTAGAGTGGGAGGTGGGGATGGGTGGGCTGCAGGGGAATGGTGGGAGTAAAATGGAGAAAACTATACTTGAACAACAATAAAAAAAAAAGAAAGAAAGCTTGAACCCTATTCAGAATGTTCAAGTATCTCCTATATTTTTGAGAAACTCTTGTTTAATGAAACTACAAGTTGCTAAGTAGTATTGATCTACTTTGTTTTAGGTTTCTTTCTATTATCAAAACACATGCCTTACATTACATTAGCCCCAGTTAAAAAAGATATAATGATAGAAGATGAATAAAATACATAGTGAAAATTGAATTTATCTTGTACTTAGAAAAAACCGTAAATGAAATATATATTAACTAATTTATGCTTTTGTTTTGTTGTACAATTAATCCAGTTATAGTGCATTTGATGCTGCTAATCTCATGAATTCCTTAAAAGTTTTTCCAGAGAAGTAGCTCCACAGTTGTTCTTCCTTCTCTAGCCCTTACCCCCATTCCACTTTAGTTTTTAATTTTTTATTTACAGCTGATATATATTAAATTAGTTTCAGAGGTGTAACATAGTGACTAGACATTTCTATATCTTTAGCAAACTCTGTTTCATATACATTGAAAAGATTATGGAGGTCAAGTTCTCTTAAATTTTTTTTCTGTTCTGACTCAAAACCCTTAGAAATAAACAAAAACAGTAGTTGTCACCTCCTGTTACAGAACAGACCAGGGGGGTGCCAACAATATACTATTACCAAAAGGACCCCCCCTTTTGTGCTCCGGGGGCCCCCCACCCCGTACTAGGTTCATTTTGCTTGCCGCCAAAGGAAAGACGTCTCTCAATGCCAGAGACTGGTGAAAAGGAAAGGAATTATTTATTTACAAGTTATACAAGCTTGCAGTAATGACTTAATGTCTCCTTTAAAATACTAAAGTTCTCTAGAATACCCACAAATGCACACAGTCCTTCCTTCTCCCCCTGCCCAGTCTAGGGTACTGAATCTCAGGAAAAGAAGTAGAAGTCTGTGATTCAGGCAGCCCCTCGGTTCTGGCACCATCTACTGTGTCGCCCCCACGATCTCCAGTTAATCCAAAGCAATGTGGCACCTCCTCATGGCCCACTAGCAAGAGTCCTTTCACCCCTTTTCTTCCTGGCAAAGTCTCTCCTGCGTCCTAAGCCCCGTGGCAAAAGGAGCAACCCCAAAGCTGCGTGGTCCTGCCCTCTTCCCAAGCCGTGGGGTCATTCCTACTACAACCGCATGGTCCTGACTTTCCTTTCTGCAGTGTCTCCCCTGCATTCTTCAGAACTGCTAAGAGAGAGCTCTGCATCGCTGCTGCGTCTTGCTTCCCAGCTTCCTAAGCTGCGTGGCAAAGAAAGTCCCAAAGCTGCGGGTTTCTCCCCTCTCGCCAAAAGCCGTGCGGTCCTCTACTCTTCCAAAGCCTCGTGGTCCCACTTAGGTATGGCCACTGTGCCTGAATTTAAATCCCTGCTCCAGTCTTCCTCTGCAGGCACATTTCCTACCCCTCCCACATTCAGCCACAGCCACCAGCACTCCTGTATTCTTCCAGCTTTACTGGGTTGCCATGGTAACTGTGGGCAGGTGTAGCCCCATGGCATGGAGCCAATCATCTCCAAGCTCTCATGCAGTCTCTGTGACCAGGGGGAGTTGCCTCCCAGTTATATCCTGGGTGGAAGTCAATTCCACCCCCCTGGCTCAAAGCAAGGCCACAGCTATTTAACATATCTATGAAACCAGTTAAAGGTTATATATATGCTAAATGACCATGCCAGAGGCTAGCTGCAAAGCTGCTGCTATACAAAACAGCTCTGAATGGTCCTGCTCCAGGTGTCCCATCCACCTCAGCTCAGACCTACAGGGGCAAGGACATCCTATATATATTTTTCTAATATTTCCTGGAAACCTTGAGTTCTGGACCCCATTAAAAATCCCTATTTGGGCCCTGGCTGGTGTAGCTCAGTGGATTGAGTGTGGGCTGGGAACCAGAGGGTCCCGGTTCAATTCCCCGTCAGGGCACATGCCTGGGTTGCAGGCCAGGTCCCCAGTGAGGGCCATGTGAGAGGCAACCATACATTGCTGTTTCTCTCCCTCTCTGTCTCCTCCCTTCCTCTCTCTAAAATAAATAAATTAAAAAAAAATCCCTATTTGGGGCCCCCCTCTTGGCTGCACCCTGTTACACTGCCACTTCCTGTGTTCACATGGTTCTAACTTGCTTGCTTCTCATCTGCCTTTATAGGAAGGAAGATGATCAAGTTGCTTCTCTATCCTTTCTAATCTTCCATTTATCTACTAATTTGTCTATCCACACATTTATCCACTTGGCTGTTCTTAGCAGCATTCTTCCCACTTACAACCTTCCATGGGCTTGGCCTTGGAAATATGGGATATTTCTTTGTCCTTCTTTATAGACATCTCATCTATTATTTATACACAAGTGCTGAAAAAGTCTAGATGTCCCAACCCTGCATTCTTTCTTGAGTTTTTTGGTGGACATGAATTTTCCATCAGTATTTTCCAATACTTCCTCAAATTATGGAGAATATTTATTACTCATTATACTATATGTATATATACATACATATGTAGAGAGGTATTCACACATACATATTATCCAATAGCTTCTATTCTTATATAAGACATTCAATAAATCAATAATTGTGTGTTAAATAAAGTCAGAAAGGAAAATAAATGTTGCATTGTTAATCAAAATGCCATGGTAACCAGTCAGGTGCACAGATCCACCTCTATGTTCCTGTTGCTATTTGTCAAGACCCACTATTATTTCTAGCATGAGTTTTTTTAAACACATTATAAGTTTCTACTGATGATGGTGTATTTCATGGAACTGTCTGTATTAAAAACATGTAACAGAGGGTGAGCATGCTTATGTAAGGCATTCAATATTTTCCACCTTTTGATCAACTAATAAAGATTCAATGTAAATTGCAGAAAGTTAGAGATACACAACACCCCTCCATGCCTTTTCTTGCCTGAGTGCTCCTTTGAATTTCTTCTCATTTTGTTTCTCCCTTTATTTTGTTTTCTCTCTCTCTCCCCACGCTCTTGCTCCCTCCCTCTCTTTTCCTGATTTTTCACTTTCTCTCTCCCTTTCCATATCCCCTACTCCTTCCTTCCTCTACCTTATGTCCCCTCCTCCCTTCCCAAAATTGTTCTTACTCATCTGTCTTGTTCCTTCTTTTCTCTATCTTGTTTTTGGATCCACCTGCAATAATAAATCTTAATTTCGTACTTTTTAAACACACAGATGCAATCACAAATACAAAGATAAATTATCTACAATATTCTATAACTAATAGACTCTGCCTGTTTATGGTTAAAAGAAAAGAAAACCAAGAAGAAGAAGAGGAAGAAAGGGAAGGAGAAGGAGGAGAAAAAGAAGCAGCAGCAAGAGCGAGTGAACAGAAATTCTTTATGTAAATAACTGCATGAATCAATTATTCTTTCAAATTTTTACCAGGTGAGCAAATCCATGAAAGAGAGCATGAAGGAAACAAAGTAAGTCTGCTTTTCATAATGCTAATGAACAAACAAAATTCCCCTATTTGTTTATTTCTGTCATTGATACATATCTGAGGGTTGTGAGTCTCATATTCATTATAGGTCTGAGCAAGTCACAGTCAGAAATGTGGTGAAGCCCACAGACCACACACACTAGGAAGTGTTCGAAACAGTGCATGCCGGCAACCTAAGAAGAATTGACATAGAACGCCTCTTCTAATGAATAAAATATGAAGAACTTTGCAATTACACAGACAAGACGGAAGTTCCCAAAGAATCATCAGCATAATTATAGTAATACACACAGGAGTTCATGCCTGTGTCTCCTATTTCATATCCCCAAATATGAGTAATATTTATTAATCACTCTCCTTTTCATGGTTATTTCCAGGGTACATCACACACAGAGAGAAAGCAAAAGAAAAAAGAAAAGTAAAGAGAGTTCTCTGCTTTCAAGAATTTTCTATTCCATGATAACCCACAAAGTTCATTTAATTATTCCGAAAGATATTCTACAATCAGAAAATATATGAAAGTGTTAATTTGGATTTCTGAGTAGGAATATACCGTTTAAAAAAGTACTTTAAATGTTTTTAAGATTTTATTAATTTATTTTTAGACAGAGGGAAAGGGAATGAGGTAGAGAGAGAGAGAAACATCAATGTGCAGTTGCCTCTCAAATGCCCGCTATGGGGGGACTGGCCTGCAATCCAGGCATGCGCCCTGACTGGGAATCCAACTGGCAACCCTTTGGTTCCCAGCCCACACTCAATTCACTGAGCCACACCAGCAAGGGCATAAAAAAAGTACTTTATATTTTTCTAAAAATTGATTAAATGATCAGTTGAGGAAACTGATTAGCTATGCGTGTCAATACATAGTTAAATTAAAAAAAAATACACATTTTAAATTTATTTTTCAAATAAAAAAGTAAAAACATTGGCTGGTGTTTACTTAGGACTTACAACATACAAGTTGCTATGTGTCCATATCATAACAGGTGGAGAGTAAAAAATGAGGTTACAAGAAATTGGTAGTAATGTTCCTAAGGTCATTAGTTGTGGCAGTGATTTCCACACGTGTGTAAACACACAGTCCTGAGAATCTACACGTTTTGAGCACAGCTCCGTGTGATTCCTGTGTGAGCAAGTGTGGATCATGTCTGTGGGATGGGAATTCTCTAATAAGAATTTGGCAAAGGTGTATCTTAAAATATTCTGGCTTGCTGATCTCTGAATATTGCTTTAACCTGGTCCTGTCTGCCACCAGACGTGAATCAACATCCTGATGCCTTGCTATGAGTAATCCTACCTGTTCTGCTTAATCCCATGAATAATCAATCCAATGTAAATGTGTCTTAATGTCTCTAATAAAACTCCTGGCTGGGCAACCCATGAGGTCTTTCTCCCCAGGTCTTTCTCCCCAAGATGGGCGATGGTGGAGGAGACCTGTGGCCACCAGGTTTCTTCCCCCCGCGTGTCTCGGTGTGAGATTCTTACACGCATTGGTTACGGTCAACCCCGGGTATCAGCAGGACCGATCCACCCCACGACAATTAGTGATCTTCATTTACCCAGAAAATCTTAGACAGTCAGTGATTCATTAAATAACAATTGGATAAATAAATATACACATCTGTAGATATTGCATGTCTATACACACATGTGTAGTGAATATATAAGATACTTAGTAATTAAATAATTGTGTAAAATTTTGTGTTTATGTATACATATATAAACACACATATATACATAAACACATATATGGGTGTATATACATATATACACATACATATATTCATATAAATATATATCTGTACAAGCAGGGTGTTTCGTGCGCAACATAAAGCACTATCCTATTTCAAAGATATAGCAAAACACTCTTAATCATAATTCCAATACAATTTCCCAAACAATGAATTATTTTACCTAAGATTTGAGACAGGATTATTATCAAGAAATTTACAGCTATATTGCTCACAACCAGGTACATATTTTATTAGACAACATAATGTAGGACTTCATTCTCCAAGAATGAAGAAAAGCAAAGTGACTGGAATATAACATGATACTTTGAATCTAGCACTCAACTCCAACTCTGGCAAACCAATTCCTTTTCTTCCATCACCAATGGAAGGAATCACCAATAACAGAGGCTACATTCTAGGATCTCAGGCAATAAAAACAAATTAACTAAAGTTGTTCATTTGTCAGACACAGTGAATGCATCGTTGGCTACTCTTAGAAGACTAGAATCAAATTAGAGAAATGAGCACATTACCAAAATGTGTGGAGCAGGGTGGTTTATAGTAGTGTTCAATGTAAGCAAAATCTAAGACTCATTTTTGGTTATCTGGACAATATCTCAAAGTATATTATTATATCCTAATTACGTCTTGTTATTCTGGAATTGTGAATAAAAGCTATCATACTTTATTGAATGTTAGTTGCCAAAATAGTAAGTTGTGCCTTTATTTAATGTACCATTAAGAAAGAAAAACTACTACCAGTCCAACCTAAATATACCATTGATTATCATGTTACTTTGGCTCTCAGAAATACCAAAACTGTAAAGAGAAGTTTGGTTTTGATTGCTTTTACATATGTAGTAAAGCTTAACCATGATTTATTCATCTGCAATTAATGTTCTTTTTATCTAGTCAGGAAAATTGCTTAGTATTTGTTTTTTGTTTGTTGTACATATAACAAGGATAAAGAATATCAACAACAAAAACAATAACAGCAAATCCATAAAGATTCTAATATTTTTCTATGAACAATAACCACTTTAGTTTAAATCAGACACTTGATACAGGAATTTTATAAAACTATTTGAACACTAGTGTGGAGATTTCAAAAGAGCATTCCCCAAAATCTCTGAGAATTCTATTCATTTAAATCTAGGGGGAGTTGTGATTGCTTTAGTCAATAAAGCATGATGGAAGTGATATTAGGTGACTGTAGGCAAGGTCTTACCAGGCCATGCCCAATATAGTTCCTGGACTGTGATTTCATGAGATACCCTTGATGACTGTATCTTGGGAGCCTAAGATGCACCCCTCTTGTATACCAAAGAAGTGAGGATAACTATCCAGACCCTTATATGTCTTTCTATTTGGAATTTGATGCAGGATAACAGAAAATAGCTTAGTTTATAAATTGGATGATTAATTATAACTTAGCGTAGTTTAAAAACTGGAATTATAAAGCTATTCAAATCTCTCTTTAGAGTTACAAATTTCCAAAAAGATAATTCAGAAGATTGGAATTATTTTAAAGCTTTTAGTCCAATATACACATTCCTCAAATTTTCCTACAAACAATACCTCTCTCATGAGGTTTCCCCCATTAACTCACCTACCATACATTTAAAAGTTTTCTGAAAAATGGAAGAATTGCATATGTAATAAAATTCTGTATTCTAAAGATAGTTTAAGTTCCTTGAGGGTAAAATACTATCATTTGTATTATTAATTTATTTGATTTAGATTGTTTTAAAAAATGATCAATTAGTTCATGGTAAGGTATATATTAGAATTCTCCTAATAATAGAAAAAGTAACTGTAGAAATAAATTATTTTTATTTTATTTTATTTTATTTTTAATATTTTATTTATTTTATTTTTAGACAGAAGGGAACAGAGGGAGAAAAAGAGGGAGAGCAACATCTATGTGTGGTTGCCTCTCACATGGCCCTCACTGGGGACCTGGCCTGCAACCCAGGCATGTGCCCTGGCTGGGAATCGAACCAGAGACCCTTTGGTTCACAGCCCATGCTCAATCCACTGAGCTACACCAGCCAGGGAAAAAAAATTAGTTTTAAGAAATTTTATTTTGAAAGTAAAAGATAAAAATATGCTATAAGGTATACATTTCTTATGAAAATAAAATATCTTACAATTTCTTAAGGAAGGTAAATGATTTTTTGAACATTTTATCTAGAAATTAAGCTTTCACATGAGAACCATTATAGGAGGACACAAAGAAATGTACTGGAAAATGCCCTCAGTAACATGTCCACTGAAAAGGGAAAACATTGAATGTCACGTGGAAGAATTTCCTGGATGATTTTATATGGAGGAAGTTCTTGGAGGTCCTTTGGAAAAGGAAACTAATTGTGATTAGGCAATGCATTACAGTCAAAGGTTAGCCTTTCAATGCTTGCTTGATCTCAAAAGTGAAATTAAGTAAAAAGTTAACTGTATGGCCTTCCTATGACATGACCCTGTCCTCTCCCAATACCTATTTTCTGAGTGGAGCTTTGGGTAAGTTGATAGAAAACACTTTGAGAATACACTCTCTGATCAGAGCCTGTGATACATGCTACTGCTTTAGATTAGACCCAAATATTTCAGAAAAGATGAGACAATGAGGCCACCATCCATCCTGTGTTTTCAAGTCGGGGGAGGGAGGGAAAGAGAAAGTTGTTCTCTTCAGCTTTATGCCCCTACTCTGTATCCCAAAACACACTACTGTTAAGGTGATTTGAACACAAGAGGCTCTCAGAAAATAATGTTAACTGATGAATGAAATGTGTAATCATTTTTACTTGTTAGCTGATCTGTGTCCCCCGCAAAATTCCTATGTTGAAGTACCAAGCCCAAATAACTCAGATCGTGTTCATATCTGGAGACAAGGTCTCTAAAGATGTGAGCAAGTTAAAATGAGGCTGTTAAGGTATTGCCCTAATCCAATTCACTGGTGTCTTTATCAGCTCTCTTCCTCTGAAGGGACACTAGAGATGAACATAAACAGAGAAAGGACTGTTTGATATCTGCAAGCCAATAGGAAATGACTCAGAATAAAAACAAAAACAACAACAACAACAACAAAAAACCCTGTCTATAACTGAATCTTGACTTTCTTGTCTTAGGATCTATGAGATAATTTTTTTTTCTATTTTTCAGCCATGCAAACCATGGTATTTTGTCACAGCAACCCTAGCAAACTAAATCAGTACCATTTAGGATTTTTCCTACTTTTCAAGAGTTTTGAATTTTAAAATTCTTAACATAGTCAATGAAAACTATAATCACTCATAATTATTAAAGAAGATGGTACTAGACATCAGAGAAATGCAAATTAAAACCACAATGAGCTACCTCTTCACACTGGTCAGAATGGCCATCATAAACAAATCAAAAAACAATAGTTGCTGGCAAGGTTCTAGAGAAAAGGGAACTTTAGTATACTATCGGTGGAATTGCAGACTGGTACAGCCATTGTGGAAAATAGTATGGAATTTCCTCAAGAAACTAAAAATGGAACTGCCTTTTGATTTGGAAATTCCATTGCTGGGACTATAGGGATTCTGAAACACTAATTCAAAGGAACCTATGCACCCCAATGTTCATAGCAGCACAATTTACAATAGCCAAGTGCTGGAAGCAGCCTAGGTGCCCATCAGTAAATGAGTGGATCAAAAAACTGGTATAGTTACACAATGGGATACTACTCAAGAGAAAGAAGGAGCTCCTACCCTTAGAGACAGCATGAATACAACTTGATAGCATTATACTAAATGAAGTAAGCCAGAAGGTGAAAGACAAATACCATGTGGTCTCACCTATAAGTAGAACCTAACAAAACAAAAAAGCAAGCAAAATATAACCAGAGACATCGAAATTAAGAACAAACTGACAGTAACCAGAGGGGAGGGAGGAGGGAAATAACAGGGAAAGGGTTATCAAAGAACATGTATAAAGGACCCATGGACAAAGCCCATGGGGTAGGATTGAGGGGTGGGATGTGGGGGTGGGTGGTGTAGGGGAAAGTGATGTTGGGAAAATGGAGACAACTGTATTCAAATATTAATAAAAATGATTATAAAAAGAAGGTGGTGGTATTTATGAAAGTGAATAAGGCAAGACAGATTTAGTATGCTTGTATGATTTTATAATTGTCTTCTGTGATATTTGTTTTGCTTTTGATTGATTTATGTTTGCTTCTAATACTCTTCATTTGATTCCTACAGATAAGCAAAGTGGAAAACTGTCTGCCGGTTTTGTGTACAGAGATCTGCCTCTACGCATTGTGAAAAAGGGAGCTGGACAGAGGACTTTAGGAACACACTTCCTCTGTCTGTTTAACTGGAGTAGCCATCTTCACTCAGGAGTTACATCAGTGTTGGGAGAAAATGGCAATGAAAGCATGTGCAACAGCATTACTTGGATTTCTCATGAGGAAAACAGTATTTACCACCTTAAATATATCAAGGAAAATAAAGGGGGATTCAGAAATTACATATTCAGTATGACTTGGTAAAGTGTAAACTCATCATTAGCCTTCAAAAATTTAGCATTCTAATTTCATAGCTAAAGGGGTATAGGCACAAAAATTATACATTTTGTCATTTAGGGAAAAGTAAATTTACAATAAATGTATTTCACAATTTGCAAACTGCTGTAAGTTGCAAATTTCTATAACATATTTAAAGTTACCATTTTAGTTTCTGAATATTGTTGTGTTGTATTTTGAGGCTCCCAGCAGGCTTATTCAGGGAAAATGAAATTCCTGGTTCTACATTTTCTCTTTCCACATCTCATGATCTGATCTCTAATAAAAGTAACTCTGAAAGTTATGTAACTTGAAAGTTTAAAATAAATTAAAAAAATTAATTTTCTGAGCTATTTAAAAATTTGGGATTGAAAAATTAATGTTCTTTTCCTGAAATACCATCAGCTGCTAATTTATTTCTGGTTTCATCAATTGTATTCTCTAAAATCATCAAAGCAGAACAAGAATTGGGAGAAACTACCAGATGTGACTTCAGCTTTGACTGGGAAAATGAGAATATAAGTTTCCATAAAATATTCAAAAGAGGAAACAATGTTTTTCAACAGCTTTGGTGACAATGTTTAGCAGCTAAAATACTTTGGATACACACTCTCAAAACATCTAATAAATTAGTTAACACAAGTCATCAGGCAGCATAAAACCCCTTCTCACAAAAGAAGGGACAGAAGACCTATTTTGGGGGCTTGGCCTCAAGATGTTGGGTTAACACATGAACCCAGACATCTTGGCATCATGCAGACATCTTGGTATCATCCACAGAAGATTCAAAACCTTCTGAGCTAAGAGCCTCACTGCCATCTCACCTTACTGCTGATATCATTATCCATAATTCTAAATTCATTTCTGAAAGAATCTCATTTGTCTCAGAATTCATCCCTTCTTTCTTTCTCCATGACTCTCCCCAGAGAAAGTATCTGTTCTGGGCTAAGGAAAGTACAAACAGTCCCACCAGCATCCTAATCATCAGGCCTTCGCTTCAAACATCAACCTCATTTATTTATTTATTTTTCATATGGCATCTTAACCATGCACTCACCTAAATTTTTGGCACAAATGTCAAGTAAGACTACTTCGTAGAGAACCACTGAAAATAATTTTTAAAGCTTTAGAAATCCACTTCTAACAATCTTTTAAAAATTTATTGATAAGAATATTCATCATGACATTATTCAGAGTAGAAATAGATATATTCTAAGTTCCTTCAACAGATAAATAATTAAGTAGATTGTCAAACAATCACATGAGGAAATATTATACAGCCACTGAAAATAGCCAAATGGAAAAAGTTTTCCCAATTTCTATTACGAGATTGCAATTTAGAAAGAAAATTAAAAGTAAATGTCATTTAAAATCCTTTTTTAATAACCAGATATCATAACAAAAGATTTTCCTTCCATTTCTAATACCATGATGAGCTTAATAGTTAGCCACTCTTTATGAGTACACTTGTAACTTTCTTATAGATTGTACATACACAGAGACAGGATCGTTCATGTCATTCACCTGTCAAAGACTTCTCTGTGTCAAGTACAGTAATAAAATCTTTGTATTTCCTATGGTGCATGTACACTACAGGAAACAATGAGAAATTAAACATTTCTTAAGCATGTATTATTTACTAGTAATTGTAGGAGGTGAATTATATATATATATATATAGTATTTAATTATTTTAATATTCTATAAAGAGAATTATATTTTACCTATTCGATAGCTGGAGAGACTGAAACACTGAAAGGTTAAACAATTTACCTAAGGTATGAGAATAATCTGAATTTAAACCTGGCCTTGTCAGTGTCCATCAATGCTCTTACCCACAACAAGGCTCTGTCTCCTCTTCTACTGAGGGACACTCAATCACTTGTGTTCAGAAAACCCCTGACATGACCCTTAATGAATCCATGTCATTCCTTTAAGTCACTGACCTCATATTACTTCCTTAATATTTTCAGGATCTAGAAAACTTCAATAGTTGGTCCCAAAGGAAACCAAGTATGAAAATCCATAACACCCAATACATTGGATTATATTCAGCATGTATAATGATTAACACTGTTTTCAGAAGCAATGGGTTATTTGAAGGCAATAGTGGGTTATTTGTTTGCTTGTTTGTATTCCAAAAAAGGAATAGTTTGAGCTCTTATTTTCCCCTTCCAAAATTTATACCTAGTACACCATGACACAATTGGAAAATACCGCAAAAGACAAACTATAAAAACAAGAGTCAAGAAAAATAGTTGATTGTAGTTTCTACTGAAAAATGAAGAGTTTGTTGGATCACTTTTACACTTCTTTTTCACCTACAGAGAAAGGAAGGCTTATGAATAAAAGTAGAAAAGTCATCTCTCCCTATTGTCAAAACAAAAGAAGATATTTCCTTAGATAAGCACTAAGGAGAGCTTACTGAATAATAATGTATTTGTATTTTTTTAATTTTCTAATTTAAAGTGTTTATGGTCCACATGGCATTCGGTCAGATTCAGTCAGAACTGGAAATGTAGAAATTTAGGTGAGATCAATCAAACTCGTGTCCTCTTTGTACATGAGAAATCTTATAATTGATTTGGTACAAAGGTGTGAAACAACCTATGGGGATAGACTGTAAACACATCATGTGACATACAAATGGAAAAAAAATATATTTAACCTATAACATTGTTTTCAGGAGTAGGCAAGATATTTGAAATTTTGGGCATCTCAAGCCATTAGGAATATCTAAATTTTACTATGGAATATTCCATGTTAATTTATATATTAACATATATTAACATATTTGTATTTATATCCATCAGTCAATAAAATATGGACTTTTTAATGTTGTTCAATTACACTTGTTCCCATTTTTCCCCCATTACTCTCTCCTGCCCTACCCACCCCTCACCTCCCACATTCAATCCTCCCACCTTCGACTTTGTCCATGAGTCCTTTATCCATGTTCCTTGAATTTAACCTTCCCCTTTTATCCCATTAGCACCTTCCCCACCCCCTCTGGCCAGTGTTAGTTTGTTCTTTATTTCTAAGTCTCTGGTTCTATTTTACTTGGTTGTTTTTTCTGTCAATTAGGTTCAACTTATAGCTAAGAATAATGGTATTCATATTTCACCACCTAGCTTATTTCACTTACCATAATACTCTCCAGTTCCATCCAGGCTGTTGCAAAGGGTAGGAGTTCCTGATTTCTTTCTGCTGCCTGGTATTCTATTGTGTAAATGGACCACAGTTTTCTAATCCACTCATTTACTGATGGGCACTTAAGCTATTTCCAGTACTTTAGCTATTGTAAATAACACTGCTATGAACACTGAGGGGCATAGATTCACTGAATTGGTGATTCAGTTTCTTAGGGTATAATACCAACAGTGGAATTGCTCAGTCAGAAGGCAATTTCATTTATAGTCTTCTGAGGAAATTCCATACTGTTTTCCAAAGCGGCTACATCAGTCTCCATTCCTGCCAAGACTCTCCTAGGGTTCCCTTTTTTCCACAACCTCGTTAGCACTTGTTGTTTGCTGATTTGTTTATGATGGTTCTGACAGGTACAAAGTAGTATCTCATTGTGGTTTTAATATGCATCTCTTTACTGGCTAGTGATGCTGAACTTCCTTTCACATGTCTCTGGGCCCTCTATATGCCCTCCTTGAAGTAGTATCTGTTCAGGTCCTTTGTCCATTTTTTAATTGGATTGTCTGCCTTCCTGGAGTGGATTTAAGTGAGTTCTCTATATATTTTGGAGATCAGACCCTTGTCTGAGGTATCATTGGCAAATATATTTTCCCGTACAATTGGTTCACTTTTTATTTTACTGATGTTTTCTTTCTCCATGCAAAATCTTTTTAAATTTCATATAGTCCCATTTGTTTATTCATTCCTTTACATCCCTTACTGTAGGGGAATATCAATGAAAATATGGCTGCATGGGATATCTGAAATTTTCCCACCTATGTTTTCCTCTAGGAATTTTATTATGTCAACACTTATAATTAAATCTCGAATCCTACTTGACTTTATTTTTGTGTATGGTGTAAGTTGGTGGTCAAGTTTCATTTTTTTTAAAGTACCTGTCAAGATCTCCCAACAGCCTTTGTTGAAGAGCTATTTTTTCTCCATTTTATTCTCCTGCCCCAATTGTTTAATATTAATTAACCATAGAGACATGGGTTTATTTCTGGGCTCTCCAATCTTTTCCATTGATCTGTGTGTCTGTTCTTATGCCAGTACCAGACTGTTTTGATTACCATGGGCTTATAATATAGTTTGATATCAGGAATTGTAATTCTTCCTACTTTGTTCTTATTTCTCAAACTGCTGAAGCTCTTCAGGGTCCTTTATAGTTCCATATAAATTTTTGAAATATTTGTTCTGTATCTGTGAAATGTGTCATCAGTATTTTAATAAAGATTGTGTTGAATCTATAAATTTTTGGGGTAGTATGGGCATTTTTATAATATTATTTCTTCCATTCCATGAACATGGTATATTCTTCCATTTGTCTGTGTCTTCCTTAATTCATTTCTTCAGTGTTATATAGTTTTCTGAATACAGGTCATTTACCTTCTTGGTAAAGTTTATTCCAAGGTACATTATTTTTTGTTGCTATAGAAAATGGATTTTCATCTACTTTCTGTTTCTGATATTTCATGGTTGGTATATAAAAATGCCTTCAATTCCTGAATATTGACTTTGTATCACACTGTCTTGCCAAATTTTCTTATTAGGTCGAGTAGTTTTTTGGTGGAGTCTATAAGGATTTCTATGTACACTATCAAATCATCTGTAAACAGTGACAGTTTTACTT